>JAUZST010014855.1:0-10444 GCA_034779995.1 Parotocinclus haroldoi
ACGGGGAGGACATGCAGACTCCACACAGAAAGGACCCAGGCCGCCCCGCCCTGGGACTGAACCCGGGACCTTCTTTTTCTGTGAGGCAGCGGTGCCCCCCCCAACCAATCACCCGTCCTGCCCGCTTTACAATATTATATTATCTTAAAAGGCCACTCAAAAAATGTAGTCTAGGGCGACAGTGGAAAGGAAAAACTCCCTGAATGTAGACGGAAGAAACCTTGGATGGAACCAAGATTTAAAAAGGGACCCGACCTCCATGGGTGGCCTGGATGTTAATTGAATAATTAAGTTGTAGTAATAGTAAAAATTAAGCAAATAAGAATAAAATTCAATTAAATTATGTAAAAGATTTGAGTCCTTGGAGACACATCGTATCCTGATAACTAAATGATGGAGGGAGTTCCTGCACTCTGGTGAGACTGGGTTCTGTTGATGGAGACCAGTAGAGTGATGCTGAGGTGGAGGAACATCAGCTTGGAGAGAAAAGAGAAAATGTAGTTACTTATGGGTTAAGAGCACAGAGTCTGTAAATACTCTCTGATGGATTATAGCCTCTCTAAAAAAATACTCAGGCGAATATGTGCTGAACATCGGAAAACATGAGCAATAGTCTCTAAAGTGTTTAAGTGTAAGCTGTGTAACCAGTGTGCACGTGAGCACATGTGAACAATCGAGTCATGAATTAAGCTTTTATAGCCCGGATACGCAGTTAAGAGCTTTTTCCTACCAACACACTGGTAGAAATAACATGTCTTTTTAGTTGCCTCTTATTTCGGTTTCCATTTAAGTCAAGGTGCTGCTCTGCGAGGAAACGTAAACGTGCAGGCACATTCACACCTCAGCTCTCTGCTGTTGTTATCTTTTTCATCTCTCTTTTTCCTTCTCGCTCCTTTTTCTGTTCCGTAGCTAATTTTCTGTTCATTAATATTAATAAAACCATGAGAGAAAAAGAAAAAAATACCAAGATTAGAAATTAAAATGAGTTGCAGGAGCGGGGGAAACCTGGTAGCCCGTCTCGGGTTGATAAATGTGAGATTTTCTATGATAAAGACCCTCTTCATCAGACCTGCTATACGTTTCTATTAGAACGGAAGAAGATCACGATGTAAGTGAACCCTCACGAGAGCTGGACGGCTCTTTTTTCCCGCCATTATCCAAATTCGGCATTTCTGGACGTTAAATGCATTTTCCAAATGTCGTGTTATGAGTTGAGTGTTAGGACCCAGGTATGCGGGATAGACGGAATCCCACGGCGTAAAATAAGAATAGGGAAATAATATATATTAACTATAAAAAAGGAGAAAAAGGGAGAAAAATAACTAAAAAGGGAATAAAGTGCGCAGTTGTTGTCGCGTGCATTGGAACACTAACCTCCCCAGCTGGCCAGGGCCTACATGAATCGCTAGAGGCGCCGTAGCGCCAGGGGGCGACCGTAAGCTCGAACGTGCAAGTGACACAAAGAAGCCATGCCGGGATGCGTTTCAAATAGAGGGTGCCACCGGACGGCAGCACTCCAAGCCAGGGCGCGTTTCATCTGGAACGAACAGCCGGCTGGAGTGAGGCTATGCAGCGCGTGACAGCCATGCCCGGGCGTGTCTCGTTTAGAGCTGGCTGCCAGCTAGAGTGAGGCTCGAAATGTGCAGAGTACGGAACGCAAGATAAAATGGAAGGGGAACCCCTCGGCATGTCCCTAAAACGCTAGTTACCTCGGAGGTTCCCCTCCTACACGTCCCTCAGCACTACAAGCCCCAGGATGTAACCAACTAACCGTAAACATTTCGGCAGGACAATCGGACGTGGCACGTCAAGGTGCGCACAGATGGTCGGGTGCGCGAATGGAATCAGACGACCTGGCAACGAACACCGCCTTAAGCCGCACTTAAGTAGGGAGAAAGGCAGATGCTCGTCATCAGGTCGTTAATCAAGTACCGGATATAAACGCACCGGGGCGTTAGGTAGGAACCCTAACATGTTATTAACAAGATTTTATGTTCAGTAAGACAGCCAATGGTACGATGGAAGCGTCAAAGCCTGGAAGGGAAAGTTTGATTTAGGCCTATTATTATTCTTCGCGTTTGAGACATGGCAGGACTGATCTCAGTCTCAGCTTCCAAACACACTCACAGCTGGACACCTTCTTTTAGGAAAATGGACATTGGCCGGACATTACCATCGTCACGTGATCTATTTAGGCTAGTGTTATGTAAATATAAAGGGCATTTACACAAGAAAATCCATCTTTGTGGAAACGATACGTCCATGCGTCGGAGTGGAACGCTGCGGTCGACATGACTTCCCGAATTATGGAAATTCACATTAATTATAGAGAATACGTTAAAGTTCCGTACTGTTTAAAACCAAGGTCGTTATGATGGACCTTTTGAGTTCATTTTGCATGAATAGATCTGTTAGATTCAAAATGAAAGATCAGCCAGAGATTCAACGAGTGAAAGTGAACCATTTTCCATAGTTATAGGTTCGAGAGACTATACAGGCGGTAGGGGGACAAATTAAGGAGTACTACCTACAATAGGGCAGGTACATACACTGACAAACACCGTTCACAGATTGGTACAAATAAGCAGAGGAAGGTTCAAAACACAAAAAAGCCTCTAAACACATCAGGCGACTTTGCTGATGGGTTCCCATGGTTAGTTATTTCATCACAGCATCTTCATAGCAACATCTAGTGGCAACAGATCACGACAAAGCAGCTGGACTGCAGTCTGTAACTGTAATACAATATGATAAGTGGAACAAATAAAATAAAAGAGAGCAGCAACACTAAACACTCAGGCTATTAGTTTGCATGAAGGATATATTCAGATAAATCCATCATATTTGAAATGGATCATGAACTGCGGAGTGTAACGAGTGTTTGGTTAAAAATGGTACGTAAGTTAAAGTCAAAGTCAAATGTATTTTTATAGCGCTCTTAACGATAGAGCATTGTCTCAAAGCAGCTTTACAATATTATAGTATCTTAAAAGGCTAAAAAGCTAGTCTAGGGTGACAGTGGAAAGGAAAAACTCCCTGAATATATAAGGAAGAAACCTTGGGAGGAACCAAGACTCAAAAATGTACTCAACCTACTTGGGTGGCCTAGATGTTAACTGAAGTAGTTAAGTTTGTATTCACAATAAAAATTAAGCAAATAATAAAACACTCAGTTATATAATGTAAATGATTGAGATACTGAGTCCTTAGCAGGAAGTCCTTGGAGGCACATCGTCTCCCGGTAACCGAACGATGGAGGGACTCTGGTGGGACCCGTGCCTGGTAGGACTGGTTTCTGTGGATGGCACAAAATATGAGAAACAGAGAAACAGCTGGCCTACGGTCTGTAATCAAAACGTTATGATGAAATGCACAATAAGGGCAGAAACACTAAACAACCAGTTTGCATGAAGGACATTTAGGAATAGAACTGGATCTAAAATTGACACCGAACTGCTTTACTTTGTGCAAACGATTGCTCCGCAACACAACCAGCACGATCCCAGCAGCAGTACCGTACCTCCTGTCATGAAACAACAACCCAGTAACAATGAGAACAAAGCAGGACAGACTCAGAATGGTTTTATCCAGCCCATGGTCTCACGTGACCAGAGGCCCATTGTGTTGTGGCAGCATTTTAATGGGATGAGGCCATGAACGAAAGTGGAGGAACAGAATGGATAGCTTGGCTGTGTCCAATGTACTTGGAACTAATTAAGTTCACACGAGGGATCGGGACTTCACAGCCGAAAGTCTACTGTCGCTGAACACCCACACGCCCACGGCGAGCAGTAAACAGACATTTGTGTCTAATCACACCAGCGCCTGTGTTCTGCATGAAAGGATCAGCAGTAAGCAGCAAGGCCCCTCTCTGTCTGTGTGTGTTTATTAGGATTTAGTTTTTCCCCTGTCCGTTTCATTTCTGCTGTAATCTCTTGTCTTTTGTTTTTATGTTCTCAACTCCTTGTGCCTTTCTAATGCCTTGAATTGATTTCATTATTGCACCCACTGTTATTCCTGTCTGCTCGTCTTGACCTCGAATCTCACGTACTCCTTTTCCTTCTCTACCTCCAAAGCTTCCATCCTTAAGGTAGCTCCTTCCTCCTTTCGATGGTCTTCCCAGCCTCCCCACCTCTAGCTACAGTGGTGCTCCAAAGTCCAAAACGTAGATCGTAATGGCCAATGAAGTATATGTATATGAACCTATAGGATTAGCCGTTAAGATTGAAAACTTGAAAGGTTCTAAACTCGCCTCTAAAGGGTCGGACGGAATTCCTGCAGATGGACGTAACTCAAGAGCATCGTCGTCATAAACCCAGAGGTAAATAAAGATCTGATCATCAGGAGAACACTGAACAACAACGTGTTGAGGAAGTGTTTTGCGAAGAGAACTCCAGTGCTTTCAAAAAGCACACTTCTGCCCATAAGTGTTTGGACCATAATTCATTAGGAATGGCGTGGAAGGACTTAAAGTGATCCGTTCATGTGATTAAACCACCAACATGCCAGAGTTTGAAGCTGTTTTGTATGGAGGAACCGGCTCAAATAGCTGATCGACCGTTGCAGAAATGTTTAGTTGCAGTAATTTAATTGCTGCACAAGGGGGCACACCGGATACTGAAAGCAAACGTCCACATATTTTTGCACCTCACAGATATGTAATATTGGATCTTTTTTTCTCAACAAATATACAGCATTTCTGCATGAATACAAAAACAAAGAAATACAGCAGAAATACCTTGGTGTTCATTTGCCCTGGCTATCAGACATTTAGCTTATCGTCAACTTTTTTTTGGCAAAATGTTGTCCCAATTATCATTCATCCGCCCCGTTTTCCATCCACCCACACATTCGTCACTTACCCTGTAACGGCCAGTAATATGTGTACCGTCTCTTTAAGAGCCCCTCAGACGGAGTGTAGTAACAGGGAGCGTTATGCTGACACTGGATCCAGCTTATTTATTTTATTTATCCTTTTCATTTCTGTAAGTAACGCCTCCGAGATTTGATTCTTAAATTCATGTATGAACATCTGGAAAAGGTCGGAGAGAATCTGTATGACGGTCGTCGTAGTGAAGAATCCGAGTAGTGAAGTATCTGATGAACCTGAGTACGAGCCTCCGGCTGTTCCACCTGCTTGTATTTCACCTGTTAAACTTCACTGCTGTCTGGGTTCGAGTGTAAACCTAAAAAAGGGGACGACCCCCGAGCGTAACACCACCACACATCCGTCCTTTATTGTGGTTTTATTTCTCGCTGAGTGAGCGTCACTCCGCCTGTTCATCCTAATCATATCGGTTGTTTTTCGTGCTTGTTTATTGAGTGTGAGGGCTAAACATAAGTGAGTGATTACCGAGGAACTGTTTTCTGTATGTAAAACTATAGTTATTGGCTAAAATGTATTCTTAATAGTAATATTTTGGATTGTCTCTAACGGATTTCTTTGAGTTGCCTTTTCTTATGGAAACTAGAGCTATTAGGTATTAGGAACGGGACAAAAACCAAGGTCCCACACATACTGTACACACCACTATTATTTGTTTCCTTTTTTTTCTCTTGCTATCCAGTCTCCCTTCTTTAGACAACACCTTCTACCCCTCTGGCTCTTCCATTCCATCTTCCTCTATCCTTGTATCCACTCTGTCTCTCTCTTTGTTTCTTCACTAAGCTGCTTCTTCTGGCTTTCCCCCATTTCTCACCTTCCAACCCTTCACTATCCCCTCTTTCTGGTTCTCTCTACTCACCTCGCTTTAACTCCACACCGTCTCTCTCTAGCTCTTCTTAGACCCAACTGTTTTGAGTCTGTTTTAGCACTTCTGACCTGCTTGTTTTCTATTGACTTGTACTGTTTCAGTGCAAAAACGAACATGATTTGAATGACTTCAATTAGTTGTCTATAACATTCTCAGAGCAAACACTGAATCGTTCAGTAGGTCGGTGGGAACGAAAACAGACACGGAAACCGTAGATAGATGCCATCTGTCATTAATGAAGGCAGGTTGATGTAAATTACAGCCGTGGACCACGCTGCCAAAGATGGGCGCAGGTACGTGTGAGCTGTGAGTGTGTGTGGGTGGGGTTACGGGTGTGTGAGGGGCTGAGCAATAGAGCAAACCTCTCTCCCAACTCAATATAATCCAACTGAAAGGGTTTGCATGGTGTCGATACTGCAGGGAGTTTTTCAGGCATGTTTGTTAAAATGCAGTCAATGTAGCGGAGACACCAACAGCAGTTTTCTTTCCTGATGCAGATTTCCGATGTTTTAACGCGCGGTTCTGATTTTCTTCTTTTCTAAGAATTATACATTTTTCACCCATCCCCTAACAGCTTGCTCTGAAGACCTTCCACACAGAGGACATGGCTGTGGCCATGAAAAAAAAAATCCACACTCCCTCATTAGTAAAGCAAGATTTAGGGATACTGTTTACTTGACCAAGTAGCACTCAAAAGACAACTCTAAAACAAATCTAACATCATGAACATCTGATCTCATAAAAACGTGTGGCTGAGCCGTGTTTAAAGCCCCGCACACACACCAACTTGTGAGTTGTGAATTTTAAATTGAGTTAGAAGCACGGCGCTCTTCATGTGTGGCTGCTTGTGCTGCCGTCACTGTTGGGCGCGAGTGAAATGTGAGCAGAACAGAATATATGAGTTATATGAGTTATATACGGTTGTATGAGACTGATCGGTGCCTCTGTAGTAAACATATAATATATCAAACGTCACGCCATATTGCTTGGAACAAGTGAAAGTTCGAATACGGATAAATATCAAGCGTTTTATTGCCTTTATGGAGACAACTGTCAGAACTCAGTAATACCGAAAGAACAATCCTGCCTTTTCAGCCAAAGCCTCGTAGCAGATTGAGAAGAGATGTTCCCTAAAGTGCAAAGAAATCACACCTTTCATGCCAAAAGAACGTTCTTAGTCCGTGCATTTCTTAACCCTAGCTGCAACATTGACGTGTCCTGAATGTTTTATCCCCAGACATCCGCGACCGCAGGAAGAAGCCGGTTATGCTGTTCATTCACGGCGGCTCTTACATGGAAGGGACGGGAAACATGTTTGACGCAAGTGTGCTGGCAGCCTACGGAAACGTCATTGTCGTCACGATGAACTACAGACTGGGAGTATTGGGTGAGTCACCTGCCTTTCTGTAAAGCAATTCTATCTGAGCTGCTTAGCCAATGCCTGTTTAGCTCGGACATATTTGAGTTTTTGGATATTGACATGACAGCGATGATCCTCATGGACAGCTTAAGTGTTTGGTACAGGCTGCCACTTACAGGTCGAGTGTCACTTATTGATTTGCCAGTCCTAATAGCAGCATTTACCGTTGCCTCATTTTGCTTCTTCTCAAGCTACAACGCTTTAGCAGCAGTTATACAACAGTTGGCACTTTCGTGCTGGAGAAACTTTCACAGTTTTCATAACGGCTGGAGAGGATGGCCCCTTTCTCGTGCATTTGCAAAGCAGGAACTGGGAATCATTATATACTGATCACAACAATAAGGGGATACTTCCAAATTAAATATCCCATAATGAAAAATCCCCTGATATTTATGAGCAGTGTAGTTTTATAGGGACTTTTTTAGCTCCTACGTCAGGGTAGGGTTCTTTTCTAAGGACATAGAATCCCTGATGATGGAAGTAAGTAGTTACACAAGTGTATAAGTAATTGGTCCGGGGGTAAGTGCATATGTTAAGGGCAAGTTTTATTTTAAAGACCCTTGAACACTAGTGGTTAAGGTACTGGACTATGGGCCAGAAGGTCCAGGGTTCAAATCCCACCTCTGCCACAGTTGGGTCCCTGAGCAAGGCCCTTAACCCACCATTGCTTGGACTGTAAGACTCTATTAATTCTAAGTCGCTCTGGATAAGGCGTCTGCTAAATGCTGTAAATGTAAGACTTTTGCACAGTGCTGCATATGTGTGTATGTCAATCACGGTCTTAAATTTTCCGTGGCTTTTGAAAAACGTATCCTTTATTTCTTTTGTAAAGCTTAATTTCTAAATACCTGAATTTCTTGAAATACATACTACAATGCTTGCTAACCGGCGTACACACCATGTAAATGTATGCATCGGTTCTTTTTAATTATACAGCATAGGTCATGGCATGATTATGTACACAACAGTGTCTGAGTGCCGTATGAGTAATAAGTGGTTTGAACAAATGTTTATTACCCAAATGTGTTCATGAGGGATTTTAACTACACAGTGCTTTGTAAGCTTTGGCTCTGTAGGCTGAGGAATTTAAAACCAATGTTGTATCAAAGTAGCTGGTCCCAGCTTTCTTGTGATGCCATTCTCGTTTTGAAGACTTCTTCTCATGTTATGATTTGTTTTGGGTAGCTTAAGGCTTAGCAGCAAAAGCACAGGCATAAGTAGTTTACTGGAAAAATCGCTAAAACATGCTGAACAAGTAGTCTGAGTTTGACACGAACCCAGAATTGAATGCACCATTTATTCAGCTCATTATTTATAATGAAAACACCTGCTTTTTCAGTTTTACAGCCTGATTTTACAGCATTAACGTTTACAGTCGTTTGGTATGGTTCCATCCTAAGGGTTGTTGCCTCATAACTCCAGAGATCCCCACTACTATTTGCGACCTGTGTGGAGTTTGCCTGCTGTCTTGGTGCCAGGGTGAGTTTTTGCTGGGTACTCTAGACTCCTTCTATATACCAAAGATGTGTTAGGTCAGATAGTGTCTCTAAAGTGTCCATATGAGTGGTCGTGTTTGCTCTTCGATAGACTTTCATTTGGTACACATGAAAAGGAATTTAATTAATTTTCCTCACTCACTTAACTCAGTTCAGGGCGGTGAGGAGCTTTGACCTGACTAGTATCACAGTGCACAAGGCAGGAAACAATCAAGCTCAGGATACGTGCACACAAACACTTTGAGAGTACACAGAGGAAAGCCTTATAGATTTAAGACAAACTGATCACAGGCAGCAGCCAGTGTATGTGTGTAAGTAAGCAAGTTAACTTCTCCGGTCACGTGTTCACTTGCTCGTTTGGACCAGAAAATGTTCTAACACGCTTGATTAGTTAGAGACTTTTTTCGTTCAAGTTGCTGATGTTTGACTGGATAAATTTGCAGTTCTTATTTGTAACAGTCTGTAAATCGCATTTGTACATTTTTATACATTTTTTATACATTTTTTTTATGTACATTTGTAGTTCTCATTTGTTTGTCTCCCCACTACATGTATATTTGCTCTTATACTAACAAATGACTATATGAACTGATTCACATTCACTGAGTCCCCGTACTTTTCGTAAAGCTGTCTGTTAATGCGTCTTTGGCTTACGTCAAGCATAAATATCTGCCGTTTCATTCACTCATCCTTTACCTGTGTTTTCATCGGGATTTCTGCACGTATGTATAGTTTGCACACAGTTTTCTTTTGAAAATATCATTGCCGTTTTTGTTATTTTGTTATTTGTCATTTTGTCTTATTTGTTTAAATAGTACAGTCTTAATTACAATAGTAAAGTCTTAATTATTCCAGTTAAGACTATTATTCCAGGTGCTTGGTGTAAAATTTTGTGTAATTTTTTTTTTTGTTCTCATATCAAACAATTTCCAGAAGATATAGCATGTATTGAACTTTATTTGTAGTTATCTACAGTCATGATGGATTTAATCAAAAGTAGGTCACCAGCTCCAGATTAGAGGAGAGCCAAATGTCTCTATCGGTAGACACGTCTACAATCAAACAGAAACTGCCATCGATATTCACACAGCACTTATGTGGAAAAAAAAGATTGATAGACGAAAGAGAAACTCTGACTGCTATAATCACCACCCTACTATAATCATGGATTTACTCATGTGAATTCTTACAAATTTGCAATCGTGCGACACTGTTGCCCATGGGTGTCTCCTCCCTGGATAGGTTTTGATGCTAAGAGCAGTATTATGATGGCAGGATGGTGGCTTTGGGGCTCAATCTCTTCCTGCCCTGTGACACAGCCACCTTTAGCACCTTTAAAACAGCGCCTGGCTTGGTGAACTCTTGAACTACTTAGCAGTAGCTGTCTCGGTGGTTGCCATTGTTTACATACACAATGGAGACCTACACAAATGCTGCATTCCTCTGTCTGTTACTCACTGTTGTTCATTTCTGGCAAATGTGACTTAAGTTGCCTGGATAGGGTTAATACAGTACATAATTATTATCTACAATTATTAATAGTTTAATAGTTTAGTCTTTAGATAACTAGTGACATAAAATAATAATAACTTGGTCCAAATTTTGGTCCAAATAAGCGGAATAACGTAACACGTGATGATATATATATATATATATATGAAAAAAAACTATATAAAAAAACATATATATATGTGTATGTATATATATATATATATATATATATATTTTTTTTTTTTTTTTTTTTTTTTTTTTTTTTTTTTTTTTTTTTTTTTTTT
>JAUZST010014856.1:0-10444 GCA_034779995.1 Parotocinclus haroldoi
CACACACACACACACACACACACACACACACACACACACACACACACACACACACACACACACACGCACACAAACACGCACACAAACACACACACACACACATACACGCACAAACACGCACACACACACATACACGCACACACACACACGCACACACACAAAGTAGATAGAATTCTATATAAGATTTATATATATAATCTATAAGATTCTATAGATAGAAACACAAAATAGAAACACAGACACAAATACACACACAAATGCACAAGCACGCACACACACATTTATACATACATACACATACTCGCACACAGGCACGCGCGCACACACGTGCTCACACAGGCCGGCGCACACACACAGGCGCACGCATACACATGAACGCACAAACGCACAAGCATACACACGTGCGCGCGCACACGGGCATATGCATGCACACACTCAAACACACACAGACACACACAAGCATAACTGCTCAAGCGCACACATACACGCGCACTCACACAAAGATGCACGCATGCAATGCACGCGCACACACACCCGCGTACAGGCATACACACGTGCACAAGTGTTTATACACACACATACACACACACATCGAAGTCTAGCATTAAAATAGCAAGACTGAATCTTTAAAAGACGCTGAAACAAAACGAAACAACAATTAATGACATAACATCTAAATGATCTATTTCAAAATAAAACCCCTGTGAGTTAGACAGTCGGACTGTAAGTTGGACTGTGGCTTCATTGTACCGATTCATAACAAAACATGAAAGTATTAAAACGTCTAAACATGCAAAAGACAAAGGCCTGCCGTCTAAGAGGGCGCGGCGAATGAAAGTAACATTAAAAAATAGGTGAGGTAAAACAATCATCCCTTTGATTTTCATTCCGTAGGAGCTTCTGTAAACGGGATACAATTTATTCAAGCTGAAGTCTAATTCCCTTTATAGGTCTTCACATCCGTTATGAAGCAGCTCCTGACACTATGTTTAATTCAATAAGGCTCCATTTCCCAACATGATGCCCAAAGCCGTTGACTTGTTTTCTAAATCTGCATAAACCTCTGTCTGAAAGATTTATGCTTAAAGAAGATTAAGCCTGAACTACAAAAAAAAAAAAAAACTGACTCCATGGTTTTAATGCTCCTGAAAGTATTAAGTCCAACAGATGAGTCATTTTAAATCATGACAAATAATTTGGCTTTTTTTTTAATTTTTTTTTTTTTTTAATTCAAGGTACGACTCAAAAGTGAAATCTGGAGGAGGAGCTAAAACTTAAGCTTTATATTAATATTAAGAGCATAATACTAATCAAAGGGGCCCGTAAAGGGGTTATTCCAGTATAATTCATTCATTCATTATCTTCTGTCTAATCCACATGGGTTCGTTGACCCCACCCTGCAACTCTGGGCAGGAGCAACCCTAGACGGGGCGCCAATCCTTCATGGATCACACACACACACACAATAAGGGCCACTTTACAGACACCAATTACTGTGGGAGGAAACCGGAGTACCCGGAGTAAACCCACGCAGACCCGGGGAGGGCATGCAGACTCCACACAGAAAGGACCCAGGCCGCCCGGCTCTGGGATTGAACCCGGGACCTTCTTGCTGTGAGGCAGCGGTGCCGCCCCACCGAGCCCCCGTGCCGCCCTTCCAGTATAGTATTCCGTTACAATTTAAATGTTTTAATACCAATTTGTGACAGTTGTTCATGTATCGATGTAAAGCTGCTTTGTGACGATGTCTATTAAATAAAACTGCATCGAGTTAAAACAAGGCTTCCATAAGAAATACAGGCTATGGAGCGCCTGATATCAGGGCCATTTCCTAGGACGAGGTAGATGACGGACATTTTCATCTGTTGATGTAATTCAGAAGTCCGTGTGCGCTTGGCAGCCAGCGTGGCCACGCCTATATGGAGGAGCAAGAGACAATGGCAGGGAGTAGAACAAAGCATGGTCTGTACTGCCACTGGGACAAATGATGCATTTTCCTCAGTAATCGGACTCAAACCAACAAACTGAGGCCGAGATCCCAGAAGCTTCATTGGTGCTAGGGCTTACAAAAAGGCACTGGAATATGAACCTGTGTTTTCTATGCTTAGACAGCTCTTGGGTCAACTCATGGCAAACCAGCTCTTTACCACCCCTGCTGGTCAAAGAACGGCAGTGCAGATGCCCAGCGCCAACACTGGAGGCGCCGGCAGTCATCAGGATCAGAAACGAGACCAAATTATAGCCAAGGTAGTGGTTCCTCACAAGCTCTGGATTAATGTAATCTGACATCTAGTTGCATTTTCCAGCCCCTGCAGGCCTAAAAACACATTTTGGCTCTACTGGAAAACCTCAAAGTCAAAACCTGAAAAACGACGAGTACCACTGAACGATCTCAAACGCTCCATTTTTAGTGGACCTGCTCTGAAATCTCAATCAATGGCTCTGATGGATCAAGTGATGGCTTTAAGACGTAAGCGGAATGCGGAATGACTGATTAGACAAGTGCCGGCGAACGAAGGCACGAGAGGAGAAATCAATCGGCCCTGTCCACCTTCACACCCCAGGCAAAGGCATCAATCCCACAATGCCACACTCCCACAACGAGTCATTTGCTTGGGTCAATAGTTATGGCAGCCCTGAGGCTCCCGTCTCCATGAGATGGATCTACTCGGACAGAATTACCATGTCATTAGCCGAGGTAACTTTCCGACGCTGCGCCACTGGGAAACATCCGGGTAAGTCTTTGTTTGTTCAGCCACAAGAGTGGCCCCGCCCATTTAATGCAGCTGTTGCTTAGCCTATTCATTTTAGAGCACTTCAAACCCTTTTGGATATACAGTATACCACAACTTAGGTGCCCATTTCACCTGCGGCATCTTAGCCCCACCCTGAGCTCTTTTGGCCAAGGTCATATGGCCCAGGTTAGTCGCCCCGCCCATTCACCCATCCAGTTGGTCACTCATTAACTCTACTGTAATTCAACTCATTCCTTGGTTCTATTACGCCTCCAACAACTGAATTAACAGTCGTAAGATCTAGCCGCACCCATTGACCCGACGCGGTATAAACCCCGCCTCTTTGTTTCGTTCGGTTTGCTTGTTTAGTGTCGCACCAGCATCGGTCCAGTCTGCATGTCCTTCTCGTTGTCCGCGTGGGTTTACTCCAGATACTCCGGTTTCCTCCAACGTGCCAAAGACGTAGGTAGGTAGATGTTTCCAACGCTTCCAAAGCTCGTGAATGTGTGTATGCGTGTGCCGCGCGATGGCTTGGTACCCTATCTGGGGTCGTTCCTGCGACCCTGACCGAAATCAAGTAGATAAGGCAAAGAAGGAACGGATAAAAAAAAAAAAAAAAAAAAAAAAAAACGTTTGATTTTCGCTGGTGCTTCAGTCTGCCCCGAAGTGGGCAGTGTCCGGTACACTGAAAACCCAATAAAAAAAAAAACAGGTGGAGTTTGGACCACACAGCAGTGCTTACCAATTTCAGCAGCTTTAACAGTGAAGTTGTGCCAAGCTACATCTTCGCGATCCAAGCTGGCCGCGGTTTTTATGAGCCCGCTGTCCTCGTCGATGCCGAAAAGCACTTCTCCATCTGCGCCGTCCTCGATAGAGTACCTGCAGATACGGGAATACGAGGGGGCGGAGGAAATCACGATAGGAGCGAGTGTTGGTAATGAATGATGTGCTATACAAATAAATGAACCCCTTGGAATGACCTCAATGCGCTCTCTTTGGCATCCGAGCCGTAACAATAGGCAGGCTGGCTGATGCGAGCGGTCGGGTCGCGGGGATTTTTGCATAAGAAGCTCGGTTGGAATTGGGTCCGGACTTATGGCTCTTCCTTTCCAAAGCCTTCTTTGTAAAGCATTCAGTTCATTTTGTTTTTATCATCTACTCCAAGTGCCTAGAGCAAAATAGCTTTGCCGGTGCATTCTGGGCCAGCCCAGAATGGTCATGACCAACGGAGGACCCGACTAAAGAAATGAGCTGCGATTCACACACTTTTCCAGGCCTGGCTGTGTTATTATTGTAACGATTAACGATCGAATAGACACGAGACGAGTGTTTCTGCCTCGCACTGGTTGTGTTCTTCTATTGATCGTTATAGGAATCCAAAGGTCATTCTGAAGGGGTTAATAAACATAAATCGAGCTTAACAGGTTCGATCCAGAAAATACAAAAGAATCTTTTTGAGGCTTTGGCACGTCGAGGCGCAAATGCATTCAAGGCCAAGCGTCCGTGGCCTCGGACATGGTGAAGATGTAAAATAAATCAGTGCTGAATAAGCAAGACGAGGTAATGCACTGCAACCAGAGCTGCACAAGCAGCATTTTGCAAATGATAAATAAGACAAGCATTAATCCCCCAAGAGCAAATCCAGTTGTTCCAGGGGCCCAGCGGGAAGAGGAACGCTTTTATTTCCACCACTGCCTTCATTTGTTACCTAAATGTACGCCGCGGTTGGTTCCTGGATGCTACGGTAAAGAAAAAGAACTGCCGCTTTCTTTAGCAGTAAATCCAAAGGCTTGGAAAGGAACTGGATTTGAAACAAATGCTAATTAAAGAAACGATACCGTAAGTAGGTTTCCTTTCAGAGTCACGCTCACTCTTTCACACAGATTACACGCTCTCGGTAATACAGATCTGCATTTCAATTTCAATTTTCAGACGCCACCGACGTACGGTGTTCCCTCGCCGCTTCGCTGGTTCACCTTTCGCGGACAAAACTATGAATGGGAAAAATATATCACGGATTTTCGCTGTTTGGCAGGTTTTGGCGGAGCTTTTACTTAAAAAAAAATAAAAATCAAATAAATCACAAAACGTATAAACGTATACTAAAAATATGAATTCTAACAATAAAGGAATGTTCTAAATCATAAAATATTACGATTTACAGTAAACAGCGCATTTACTCGGCGGATGAATACTCACCAAAAACGAGAAGTAAGGCCGGAGCGCCGGCCGCCTGAGTCGCTACTTGCCGACTTGCTGTCTGTGAAAGTTTCATTCTAGACTGAACTCAGCAGTCCAGCTTAAAAACTGTTCTCTTTAGCCGTGCATATGTGACCTGCACTGTTTTTGACGGTGTTTTAATTGTACTTTTACATAATTTGACTTTTTTATTTCCTTTTACTATTACTATTTTTAAATTCTGTTACGCACTTTGAATCGCCCCGTGTAAGAATGGTGCTTATACAAACTTGCCTTGCCATGCCAATATCTCTCGTGGTTCAGAAGTTAGCAACACAGAAATGTCTAAACTTGACCGCTGCCGTATCATAGCGACAGACTTCAACAACTTTAGCAACAAGAAACCCAGAAAGATCCACCAACTGTTACATCCCATCCACCCGCTTAATCCACACGGGGTCGTGGGGCCAGCCGGGGCCCACCTGGCAACTCTGGGCTCGAGGGCAGGAAGAACCCTAGTCGGGGGGCGCCAATACATCGTAGGGCACGCAGTCACACACTAAACGCCCACTTTAGAGACACCAATTAACCTAACGCATGTCTTTGGACTGTGGGAGGAAACCGGAGTACGCGGAGTAAAACTACGCAGACACGGGGAGGGCATGCAGATCCTGTACAGAAAGGACCCAGGCCGCCCCGCCCTGGGATCGAACCCGGGACCTTGTTGCTGTGAGGCAGCGGTGACCCCCCCCCCTCCCCCCTCTGTTGCATCCCTCATGACCAAATTCAGAGAAACCAGGAAGCCACGCTGTGATCGTCCGAAGAACCGCCTCTGCGGTTTTGGCATCCTTTGCGCAAAAAAGGCCACGATGCAGCACGCGGCGTGTCCTGTGACTTTTGACTCGCGCTGTACGATCCAAGCAACCGAGGGTCTTGCTCAGTGCAGCCTTTGCAGAGCTGGGACTTGAACAATGGGCAACCACCTTTCTCCTCCAGCGGGCGAAAAAAAAATTCCCACAACGCACATGGACGTCCGCCCAACGCCCCGCACCGAAAGCCCCGCCCCAAAAACCCCCTGAAAACGTGTGAGGTCAAGAGCAAGGGAGTCTACGAGGGAGGATCAGCTACACTGATCTGCGGGATCTGTTAAGCTCCTCCAGGGAGGATTCTCAGATTCCACTCTCAACTGTTACAAAAGCTTCCGCGCTGCCAAGTGTGCCACGGGGGAGGGCATACCTAATGCAGGGGTGCCAATAATTTGGAGGAAGTGTAAAAATCCGACCCATGCCCACATAGCCTGAGCACATAGTACCTGAGGCGCGTGATGGAGAAGCTGCTGTAGCCGGATCAGACTGAAGCTGGACCAGCAGTAGGGAAAAAGCAGACAAAGGGTATATTGGTGTCGTTATTTATCGCGAAACTAAAAGCCGAACGGAAACCATTCGAGATGTGCAGCATTTGCACTTTCAGACGCTGCACCAGTGATAACGGCTCTCCTGAGCCGTGCCTCTGCAATGTAGAGCTGGTCGGTGGAGTCCGGCTAACCCACGGGGGCCTAGTTTCGACATTCTGCCATCTTCCCGATCTTCATAATTAGGCCTTTAAGTTTGGAAACTCCAGGAATATTCATCATCATAACCACAGTCAAATGGAAAGCCGTTTTCTCCAAAAATTCATCAAACAAAAGTCTTTTTTTTAACCCCAAAAAACGTCTAGAGACCTGGTTGAAATGAAAATGAAACGAAACGAGCGTACTGTCAGTTTTCCAGGGTTGCCAAATCCTTTGCAGAAGATATTGCACATCATCACAATTATTATTATTATTATTATTATAATACATCAAGAGATCCGGGTTCGATCCCAGGGCGGGGCGGGGCCTGGGTCCTTTCTGTGTGGAGTCTGCATGTCCTCCCCGTGTCTGCCTGGGTTTACTCCGGGTACTCCGGTTTCCTCCCACAGTCCAAAGACATGCATCTTAGGTTAATTGGTGTCTCTAAAGTAGTCCTTAGTGTGTGACTGTGTGCATGTGTGTGCCCTACGATGGTTTGACTCCCAGGTTAGGGTGGTTCCTGCCCTTGTTGCCGGGTGGGCAGCGGCCGGCCCAGCAACCCCGTGTGGATTAAGCAGAAGATGATGAATAATAAAGGAACAATGAGATTTATTATGAAAATCGTCATAAGCTTCCCGACATGTGAATTTTTTTTTTCTTTTTAGTGGCGCCATGACCCGGAGAGAGCTCTATAGTCCAGTGCGAAAGTCTTAGGCCGCCACTAGGCTAGCTCTTTTAGCATTGACCGGTTGAGCACACCTAAAAATTCCCAACTTATACTTGTCACTTCATAATACACTTTTCCTTGTTCTTCATTCCAACCCCTGTGAGCTGTGTGACCCCGTTTACCGTTGGGAAAAAGCTTCCTTGGCTGCTACCCTTCCAAAAAAAAAAAGTCCTTTCCTTTCCTTTCCTTTCCTTTGGACTACATAGAATTAATACTAAATACCACCACAAGCCTACGGAAGCTTAAATGTTAATCCTGCAGAAAAAAGGTCTTAAAAACAATTCTATTACATATGATCATTATACCAGAGTGAATATAATAGTCCATCTATTCTAACGGTGGCTTAAGACTTTTGCACAGCACTGCATGTCCCACCCGTACCAGCACCTGACGGGGCTCTCTCGGGGGAACATTAACCGATTTGTAAATGTCGACACAAGTGTGGAGCTCACTTGATTTTGCCCCTGGCGTTGTCGGGGTCCTGAGCCGTCACCAGTCCCACGTCGGTGCCGACCCGGGCGTTCTCATAAACGTCCATGATGTAGTAATCCATGTTAAAAACGGGCGCCTCGTCCACGTCGCCCACGATGATCTTGAGGGTGGTGGTGTCCTTAAACGGTCCCAGGTGTGAAAAGCGAGGGTCCAGGTGTGTATTTGCGCCTTCTATGCTTAAAGTGTACGCCTTCTTCTTCTCGTAATCCAGCGGCTGTTTTAACAGAAAGGCATGAAACGATCAAGACCTGAGGACAGAGCGCGAGTTACACCGCGTGTTCAAAATTTGGACGCCCTACGTCCAATAAATATTTGGTTTTTCCAAAAAAAACCAACAAAAAAACCCTCAACCCAAGGAGCCGCTACAGGGAACAAACTTATTTGTGACATACTGAGGGTGTGGAACACTTTCCGCTAGTGTTTTTGTAGTCTTGTAACTAAATTGACTTGACATTTTAATGTGCTGAATATGTCATATTTCCATTCGTTCCCTGTGAACACAGTGTTCCACTCAGGAAATCGATGAAATATGCACCAGTATGTGCTGTGCACACACACACAAACTGACACACCTGTATAAACGGTCCTAATCCGCCACGACAGATGTTGTGGCTCTGATTTTTTTTTTCCCGTAACGCACGTTTGGCAAGTCGAGGCTTGAGCCGAGGCCTTTAAATTCTGTAAACATAGATCTAGATCATGTCAGATCTAGAATTATCGCCTTACGACCAAGCTCGCCTTATTTAGCTACCACACCACCATCTGTACTCGTCTTGTCGTGGATCCATCGGAACTGGTTACGAATGACCTAAGTAACTCGAGTCTGGTGGCTAAAATACATTTTATGCTAGTACTGCTCTAGGAAGGGGTGTCTTTGACCGACAGGCGATGCGACGCGTCGGTCAAAGTATTCCCTCGCGGCGTTTTCGTGGGTATGAGCGGACCCCGCATCAAGCGGGACTTGAACCGCGAGAAAAGTAGAAGACTGCTCTAGGAAGAGGTCTGTTTTCTTTTTTTTTTTTCTTTTTCAAAATTCCCATTTAAGAATTACGGAATGGCCACTGTGGTCTTGAGAGCTTGCAGTGCAGCAGATTTTTGAAGCCTTCTCCAAATCTGGATCCGGATCCACAAAATCTTCTCCAGGGAAGTTCTGATGTGCACTGTTAGTTGTGAGCCCATATATATGGTATAATATATGGTGCCTCGCAGTTGTTGCCACAACACTGGGCGGCAGCGCAAAGCTCTGCGCGAAGCCAGATCTGATGGCTATCCAAAACATATAAAAATGGTTCCAAACGATAAAGAGGGTACGACCTGCCGAGGAATACACACGACCTGAAATTTCTGCATTTTTCACATACTGAAAAATACATCGCAGCAAAAATTGCAACGTCAGACTTTGTCCAGTATCGTGCAGCCCTAGTTTAAAACATCTCAAGAACGATCTATGGGACCAGAGAAATGGGAGAATGGGAGAAGTCATTTTGGGATTGTGGTGGCCTAGCGGTTAAGGTACTGGACTCTGGACCAGAAGGTCCCAGTTGGGTCCTTGAGCAAGACCCTTAACCCACCATTGCTTGGATTGTAAATCTGTAATATGGATAAGAGCGTCTGCTAAAATGCCTTAAATGTAAAAGTCAAATTAGACACGCGGCTCTACCTTTTTGAGAGAGATGACGCCTTCTTTCCCGTCGCTGTCGGCAGAGATGGAGAACATGGCCGCTCCGTCCTCGTTGGTTATCCTGTAAGCCATCTCAGCATTGACAGCGAGGTCGTCATCGTTGGCTTTGATTTTCCCCACCGCTTTTCCGACCTGCGCGGACTCAGGGACGTACAGCTGGTAGTTTTCTGAAGCACAAAAGGGGGTTCGAATTAGCCATCTCCAATCAGTTGGGGGCGCGTAATGATACAGTGTTAGTTTTCTGATGTAGCTAGTGGTGGTTCTGGACTTAACCACTAGGATGAGGGTTGAACTTTAGAGCAAGGTGCCTGTCAACTGAAGCAAAGATCAACAGAAAGGCTACATGTTACACTGAGCTGCACTTACACTGAAGTCACACATAACTAACATTATCAGTCCAAACGGACCGAGGGTTTAAGCCCTGCAGTTAATGAAAGCGAAACGCACTCTGAGGAAACCTGGGTGGATTGTCGTTGACATCAGTGAGCGTGATGTTGACGGTGGTGGATCCGGACAGACCCCCCACTGAGCCGGCCATGTCTTTGGCCTGGATGACGACGTTGTACATTTCCCGTGTCTCTCTGTCCATGTTGCCCAGTGCTGTCCTAATGACTCCTAGGACCAAAAAAAAAAAGAACAAACGCTTCCAGTTTAAGCCGTTCAAGCAGCGATTCTACAACGGTTTAATGAATTATTCATTTATTTTCTCATCCTCAGTAGCTGCTTCACATGACCCTCGTGGCTAGTGAGGGCCAGTGGGTATGGATTCGTACAGGAATGACATTTCCAGGTGTCTCTGGTAACCGTGGTGTTGGGTTACAAAACGGGGTTTGTTTTTTCTAAATGACAGTGTGACTCTCGTGCTGCACATTCTCAACAGGAGATGCTGGAGATGCATTTCTAACATTCTAACGCAGGCGTAGTTTCCACGGCAAAGTTTCAAGGGGGTAAAGTGACCTCCCCCAAAATTCTGGCTCCCTATACTGGCTCGCCCGGCAGTAAATGCTCAGCTCTCAGTGTCGCAGGAGAACGTGTGTATGTATTATGTGTAATCTTTTTATACATTATATGTATGTATATAT
>JAUZST010014857.1:0-10444 GCA_034779995.1 Parotocinclus haroldoi
AAACAAGTTCTTACTCAATTCCAGTCACCGTATGAAGAACTTATCCAGTGGGATCTGATTCCTTCTCTTGACGGACCGAACTTGAACAAAATAAAGAAAGTGGTGGGCGTGGTCACCTCCCGCTGGTTTTGCTCTTGTTACCACAACTTTTCGGATTTCCTGACCTTTCATAAAAGCACCAGTTCTCCCGGGGATCCCAAAAATCCTCCCATATCTCGCTGACCAGCTTTGTATTCGCTCTAAGTGGCGACTTGTCGCTTCTTTTTATTATTCGCTTCTCACCTTCTTTGGTCCGAATAAGAGAATAAAATTACAGGTATATAACAGGATTTGTTTCTGTACTTTAGGATTCAGTCCGAATAAGCGGCTGCTCCCAGTAACCGGATTCGACTGTATTTTCCCCCAGGCGTCTAATTGAACGGGTTTACAAATATGACAAATTAACTAAAACTACTATCCCAAGTTCCTCTGGTCCTGTTTGTCATCACTGCAGTCATTATCTTCTGTACAGACAGTCCTATTATTCTGAGAATCTTCCCAAGAAATCTAGTATACGCAGTAAATACAGTATAGTTTTAAGTCTTTACCATTATATTTCCTTTTCGCCCTCCTCCCCACAGACCCTCTGCTCTCTAACACCACACTGCTATGGCAACAGAGTGAAGATCATGATCATACAGGAAACGGCTCATTCACAAACAGATTCTGATGGCTATCATGTTGCCTTCAGATGAACAAACAAATCAATATGGTCTCTTATTACAGCCAGTGAGAAGCAAATGCATATATTTATAAACTATTGTGCTTCACTCAGTATAATAGAGAGAACTTTTTAAGGACACCGACATAACCCAATAATCCAAACCTTATGTTTCGGGAGCATTTGAGTGGGTGTACGATGAGCTAAAACTATCAGATCTTGTGCTTGTTTTGAGTGGAGGTAGGCAGAGAGTAGGATGAATAGTTCTCAGGAATGATGTGGGTTGAATAACAATACTGTACAATGCAAATCTATGCTGTGCAAAGTTTACTCTGCATCCCAGCCTCACGCTGGAAGCAATGTTCAGAGAAAGTACTACGTGGAGTACTGTAATGGAGTTAGGAAGTTGAATTTAAATATACAGACAGAAAAAAGTCAAGCAAAACAACAACATAAAAAAAAAGTGTACGTTTCCAGCCAATCTGAAAGAAAATCGAGCCTCACAACGCAGACCCTCCGCCATTCTTAACAGTAGGCATCAGGTTTTCATATAACATATTCATGCTGCTCGAATTTAATTTGGGTAGGCAGGTAGATCGATAGGACTTGATTGACCCCAGAGAGAAATTGAAGGGTAGTAGTTTTAGAAACCTTGGGATCCCTAGATGCTAATTTTCCTGTGACCTTGAGTTTCGTAACCGCTCTTACCAGTTTTCTGCATGGAAGAAAAACGACTTTGAGCCGTGGCAAGTCTGTCGCCGTTTGGGATTCATATTGCCCTAGTTGCAGTTCAGAGATTTTTCAGGATAGTGGCCATTTTGTAGCTATTCTCCGACCACAGCGCCCTCATGTCTTCCCCACGTTCAAGAGCAACTAAAAGAACGTGACCCCTGTGCTAGATCGAATACTGAGACAAGTCAAAGCTTACCCCATGACAGTTCATACTTTCTCTTTGCTCTGAGCAACGTCCAAACTAAACCATGAATTTAAAAAAATGGTTTCGTTACGTTTTGTTTTTCAGAATTTCCAGGGGCGATTTTTTATAAAACAGCCATTTCTTGCCGAGGGAATTTCCCCCCTCCCCCCCTTTTCCTTCCTCTGGCTAATTTTGTTTCACTTAAAAGGTTTTATCGTTCTCGTTCGGGAGATTAAGCTAATCCACCACAAAGGTTACTACAGCTCTCCCCCCCCCCCTCCCCCCATCTCTATCAGGGTTTCCGATAATTGGGAAGGGAACTGTAGAAGCAATGAAAGCACTAAGGTTTAGCCTTGTGCTATATAAATGCATAACGAGCGTAACACACAATCTCTCGAGGAAACAAACAACGTGTTCTTGGAAACGAACCTGTTAATCTCACCACAGGTGAAAACTTTTTAAAAGTACATTCGTTGCCGTTCTAACTTTTCCCAGGCTGTTACTCACGACTCCAATAGTTAGGCGGGAGGCTTCCCTACCTTTGCCCACGGGCATAAGGATAGTCTGCAGTGCAGTGGAGGCTCCAGAGATACTCAGGTGTTTCAGCTGGTTGGCCGGTATCGTCAGAACGGTCTGCTGGGAGCCCGACTGTCCCGAGTGGAGCTTCAACATACCTGAGGGAGATCGTAATGTCTAGTAACGGTCTAATGAAGGCCATTTATTCCAAACTAAACGCATTATATTCTGCTCAGGATAAACTGGAGACCGTGATCAAAACAGCCGGAAGGTTTTAAACACTGAATACACATAAAATGAAAAAAAAAAAACATTGACAAAAGGGACTGGTCACCTGAAATCGCAGCAGCTGCCTTCCCACTGACGGTCGCTCCTCCCACTAGTGAAGCAGCACCGACCAGTGAGGGACTGGTACTCTTTGGCACGCCTCCTCCCGTTGAGTTGGTCCCCTTCGACAGGCTGATGAGCGGCACATTGACGCTCTTGCTCACCGTTCCGCCACTGCCTGGGCTTTTTGTTACACTAGTCGCAGAACTAGCACTCTTGGCTGCACTGATCACTGCTGCCTGATTGGCTGCCACCAGGACGGAATGTTGTGCTGCTGCCTTAGTACCCGAGGATGCTCCTGCTAGCTCTCCGGGCTAAAGGGCAAAAAGGTCGTTAGTTATACTGATACTCCCATAATTAAAGATCCGGTTATTTTTGTGAGCGGTTTAGCAAGTCGCAGTAAGCGTTCCACCTTAACGTTCACCTCAACGAATGCAATCAACGCTTCAGATCCGAGAGAAGCTAATGCTTCCCATGTTTGGACTACAGACTTTAACTCATTGTGCAAGTCGCTCTTTGTCTGTATGCGACACGCTATAAAATGCATTCGGACGGGCATGTCCTATTGTAAGTAGTACCTTTAATTTGACTGTCCCTCCACTACATGCGTGTTTTCTCTGACCTACAACTAATCAAACTGGTTCGGCTTCAACGGTTCACTTTCGAGCCCATAAACTCACTGACTTTTTTTAATACACGCACTAATTGCATGCAAATAGATCTCAGGTTAGGCCGGTTACTCTTAGCAGCCATTTTAAACCTGCATGTACGGCCAAAAAGAGCAAATTCTGCCTGGGTATGTCAAGTCAACTGTAAATCCACACATTATTTGTGGCTAATTAGCTGGCTCGTAGTAATGCAGGACATGATGATACATTCGGAAGTTACCTGCTGAGAAGCGGTGGCAGCAGCAGCAGGTGCATTCTGGCTAGTAGCTGTGATGATTCCGCCAGTCATTCTCAAAGTTGTACTTCCTGGCTTGGACAGATGTGCAGCTGCCGTCACCGTCTTGACCGAACCATCCGACAGCTTTACTTGAGAGCCCTGAGAGCCACCAACTACCTGCAGGTCAAATATCAAATATCAATATCATGCAGTACGAAGATTACATTTTCACACATCCATAACGCTCCACTCAACCTCCGCAGAAAAAGGTCGAACGTCTCTTTAAAAAGGTACCTTTTAAATTTCACATTTTAACATATAAAAAAATGGTCTCGAGTTCATTTGTCCCCATTTGGTGCTAAAGTGAAACGTGTGCTCACTGGAGGGAAAAGTGTGGAGTAGTATAGTCTGGACGAGTTATTTCCTCCAGTCACTGCCCTTCTCTACAGGATGCAGCACATTATTTACGCTGGACCATTTCAAACCTGTACTCTTCGTTTCATGAAAATGAAAAATGTATGTTTGTGTTTATTCTAAGGCGGACGCCGTGAGCCGGCATGGTCAGGGTAGGAGTCTCATCTCAACTTGTTTAAATGTTGATTAACAAAATGATTCAACTAAGCAAGATCTGGTACGTGTGTGTGTGTGCGCGCGCGCGTGTGCGTACTCCAATTTCCACCCACCTCAAAAACTGAATAAGTATTACTAATCATCATTATTGATCTAAACACCTCGTGCTTATTTACAAAACATTCCAAACGTCACAACAGTGTTAAGATGCATTTTTTTTTTAGGTAGTAATGTTTGGTAACAGAGTTCTTTAGTTTCCACAGGGTAATCTGCAAAAATATGGCCGGATCTGCACCAACAAAGACTAACACATGTTCTTTTATGGGCATTAGCATGCTGATCAACCGGCTTTACCCACAAGAGCGCTCAGAGTTCAGCAGCTGGACCATAAGCAGGTTCACACTGATCAGCACACGGACCAACGTGAACCAATACGGAACTGAGGCAGCAAATATTATACATGTCCTCCATTTTAATTTGGTGTTTAGGTTTAGGCGAGATATGGCTGTGCCTACGTGTAGGTCAGAGAGTATGGAGTAATGGAGGCACATCGTTTGGCTTTTAGTACATTGGGCACAATGTATACAAATAACTCAATAACCATAAAGACGAACTAAATTTTATTATAACTCGTCGCAATTTTATTTTTGGTATTGGTCCTCGTTCATCTTCGCTTAATTTCTACATGATTCATTAATTCGCCTTGTTAAAATAGGTCCTAAAATGTGAGAAAGACAATAATACTGTATTGTACTAAACGATCACTCATGCATTCATAGTAGTTTAACGTGTTACTATACTAGCGCAATATATGGATATATGACGATGTACATCCAATTGAAATAATAATGAGAATTAAAACGATAACAAAAATGGCTAAAACAATAATTGCAAATATAAAGAAAGGTAATGCTTAAATCTGTTACTAAGCTTTTTTTTTTTTGTTTAAATATCCATAATACCCGAATGCCCAGAACGGTAAAACTGGTCATGAACTTACTATTTATTAAAAATAGCAGCATCATAGTTAGTAGGTTCACCTTTTGAGGTATCAAAATGACCGTCCCCCTCCTTTCTAGAGTTAAAGCAGGGTCGGGAAGTGCTACGGTGGCTCAACTCATTTGTTTGTGGACCTACGTTTAGGGAAGGATCAGTATTAAAGCCTTAGTAAAACGAATTAATCTGAGGCTTCTTTGATTTCGCTGTAAAAGACGACAAAAACGGCGTAACCGCAACAGAACGCTCACACAATGGCACGTTATCGTTTCTATAGGTTACACCTGCACAGTTGGCGTTTCCAGTGCCTTTTATTGCACAAGCTATAATTTTCTTGCCGTTGTCAGAAGGCTAACAGATGTCTTAAAAACCTACTCCATACCGGAGAGACCCAATAATATTAAAAGGTCTGCTCTCACCCGAACATATTCAAAAGTTACATCGAACACAAAGTTGCATTGCAACGGTTATTAACGCACATACCTGAGCCAAGATGGCTGCCTTCTGCCCTGCAGTTACCCGGATGGCCTGCTGGGTAATGGAGGCGGAGCTAGACGCCACGTGGCCTGAGGAACTGCCCGTGCCTGGTTTGCTAGAACCCCCTGGCTGACCAACCAGAAATGTGCCCTAGACAAGAAAGAAGCATCAGCTGTTTGTTTACTCATCATCGTATCGGTGTCGGCCAGTTTAGAGCGATCCCTTACCCTAGCGCAGGTATTTGGAATGTGGGACACAGACATGTATAATCTGAACGGAACATTGCCAAATAATTTCAAGGTAAAATAGGCCATCCACATTTCCAAAGGGGCGTCAATAATTCCGGAAATGACAACATGCATTACCTGCGGGGTCTGTTTGAGTATGTAGGAGGTGCAGGACAGGCCACTCGGTCCAGAGCTGCTGCTGGAGGACTGAGCAGAACCGGATGAAGAGCTCTGAGACTGGTGACCTAGAAGAGAGCAGGACGCTGTGAGCAGACACACTCCAAATAAGGCTAAAAACATTCTTATTTACGCAGGATTTTGGTTAGATTCGCACTATGACGCATAGTCAGCCTCTTGGCTGTGTTAACTTCTGGCTCTCTCCCTTTAGCTATGCTGCTACAGTAGTGCTGCCGGAGTATCACTCTGCACATGACATCAGTGACTCTTAATAAACTTTGTACTCCTAACCCATAAGTAACTACATTTTCTCTTTTCTCTCCGAGCTGAAGTTCCGGTACCAGTTCCAGCACCGCACGCTTAGATGTTCCTCCACCTCGGCATCACCTGTACTGGTCTCCATCAACAGAACCCAGTCCCACCAGAGTGCAGGAACTCCCTCAGTCATTTAGTAATTAGGAGACCCTGCGCCTCCAATAACTTACCGCTGATGACTCGTTATCTTAAATCTATTTTGTTATTAATTTTTGTTATACATTTTACTATTAATACAACTTAATTATTCAATTAACATCAACATGTTGGTCGGGTCCCTTTTTGAGTCTTGGTTCCTCCCAAGGTTTCTTCCTTCTACATTCAGGGAGTTTTTCCTTGCCACTGTTGCCCTAGACTTGCTCAATATGGGATTGGGCTTTTAAGATAAGATAAGATTTTAAAGCTGCTCTGAGACGACGCTCTGTTACAAAGAGCGTGGATTTATGGATTTATCTCAGCTTTAAATTAATCCTAATCCAATAGTCAAAATCCTGAATAAAGATCCAGTCCTGATTCCTAATGCTGCTCACCAATCACCATCTGAACATGATTCTCACATTCAGCACTAATGAGTGTGTTTATCACATCCACAACTATTGTCCCTGACCCTCACACACGGTCTGGCTCTATGTTACCTGTATCCATAGTAACCGCGTGTGATGTCAGAGAGGAAATTACCCATAATGACCATTTAGACCCTGGTTGTGTGCATGCCCTGGCCGTGAGAGTTGTGTCAGTTTGCACGTTTGCATGCGTGTGTTGAGTTTATGTATCGTTGTGAGGACCGAACGTCCTCACGCGGAAAAAACTATGACATTTTCTGGTCTCCACAACTAATCTTTTAAACTGAAATGGTTTGGGTTTTTCAGGGGGAAAACCCCAAAACAAACAAACTTTCTTTCTAAAATCAAAATGACTTGCTTTTAAGTTTTAAGTTTACTGACATTAATATTACATCAAGGGAAAGTCCCCGTAACTATAGAAAGACAAATATGTGTGTACGTGCAAGCGTGCGCGTGTGTTTGCGGTTTACACCGAGCACATCATGTGTTTTCTCCATATTTAAAGCTTCATTTACACAAAGGAATAATCACGGCACAGAAATCCCTCATTACATCATTATTCATTATTATCTATTATTTAAATGATCAAACTAATCCCAGCTTTGTTGATTAGATATGCCCAGTAGACATTTCCCAGTCCAGCGCACGTTGTTGTTGTTGGTGAGATATATATATATATATATACATATATATTTTGTTTGTTTTATAACAGTTCTGAATCCCATGCATTAATTATGAATTATGAATAATCTTGTAGGATTTGTAGCTACTTCTTGCCGAATCTCTGCGGTACAGCCATGCTCCAGATCTGTCCAGGAACTGTCTCCCAGTCCCGAGAGTGGATCCTCTCTTCTACAGGTAAATCAGAGTGAGAGCCACGCCCAAACCTGTACAAAAACAAAAACAGAGCATGTACAGGTATACGCACCGTTTAAAATAGCAACTTGTCGTTTTAGGGGACTGCAATATAAATAAACATTAAATAGAACCGGTATTTTAACAAGAAACCTGCGTTCAAATGATACATAAATGTGTCGGCGATATCACTGAAAACAGTAACACAACCATCTATATCACGATAAACATAAATAAACATAAACTGTGTCCAGAAGGAAACACAGAATGATTACACAACGATAGTGGATTCCAGTCGCTAGGCTACTGCAACTTGCTACATTGTCAATAAATCATTGCTACGAAGTTGCTATATTTCCCCTTGTAGTTACTATGGTGTTGCTAGGTGGTTGCTAAGCTGTTGCTAGGTGGTTGCTGTGGTGTCCCATGTGACTACTATGTTGTTGCCATGTGGTTGCTATGGTGTTGCTAAGTGGCTGTTACGATACCCCAAGTGGTTGCTATAGCATTTCTAGATGAGTGATATGGTGTTGCTATCCCGGGTGTTTGCTGTGGTAGCCCATGTGATTGGTGGGATGTGGGCGTGTGTGTGTGTGTGTGTGTACCGCTGAGGCTGGTGCAGCACTGTCGGGTTGCGTGCGTGCCTCTGAATGCCATGCAGCAGGGAGCGCAGCGCCACCTTCAGAAGATGATCATCGATCACACCAGCGCCCTGCTCCTGACTCTCCTACAAAAATGCATGAACACAACAGTAACGCACAACAACAACACACAACAGTAGAAGTGTAGAAGTATTCTGTAAGCAGGTCGGCTTTCTTTTTGAGGTTTAGGTCCAGGTCTAAGGTCTCTCCCTTATAACATTTAGGGATTTTCCTTTCCACTGTCGCCCTAGGTTTGCTCGGTTCAGGATGGTTCTTGGCTTTTAGAAGATAATCTAAAATGAAAAAGCTGCTCGGTTATTAAAACATGGCTGTATAATTGAATGTGATTCGAAATTTACTGCGCTGTGCTGATCTACAGAAGGATTTAGTGTAACTAAGAACAAGCTAAAGGTAGAGACAGAGTGGCTCAGGGGAAGAGCACAGGTTCGTATCTCATCTCTAGCAAGGTAAAGTTTGTTTTGGTCCATGAGTTACAGGAAAAGGAAGAGAAATAATAAGGGTGAAAGAAGAAGCACTGAATACAGAGTCACAGCGAGGTCCTTCATCACTAAATATGGTTCTCTGTGTTACGCTGTAAAACCTCACACTTAAACCCCCTCAAAAAACCACAGAGCAAAGCTTTTGGAGGGATTAACTTTAGGTCGATATTTAAGATTATTTTCCAAATAAAACTCTTCGATCATTAGTTCCTGAATCTGCAGAGTCTAAAGTTGTTAAAGCAGCTCCTGTCCTGTCAGCAATTTAACCATCAAACCCCACAGCAAATCAGTATTTTTCAAGCCATGATGAAATGTCGTTTAGAATGTTAATAAACCCGAAGCGGTGTTCTGTATCTCACCAGCATTTGGAGAGAGTTCTCTTCAGGATCCAGCACCATGTCTCCATCTGTCATTGACTGAGCCGTTCCAGAAACGACCAGGAGCCCAGCCAGGACCAGAAACCACATGACAGCCATCGTGCTTTCACAGCAGGTTCAGCACTGAGATCAAACAAACCAGTTCAGGAGCAGGAGTCAGAGATCCAGAGCTTCTGATCAGCACATGCCTGGATTTATACCTGCTGGATCAGGAGGGTTTGGTAGATAAGCTGAACTCATAGCTTAATCCCAAACTTGCCATTAGTACTCCATTAGGCTGTGATGGAACCTCTGGAGATCTCTCAGCAGTTCAGGAGAACAGAGGGATTACAGATGTTTATTAGATCTTAGACACACCATTAAAGGATTAGAAGATCAATCTGAAATAGTATAAAAATAACTAAAATATAGGTTATATGTTTAAAGAGTTTTTTTATTACAACTATTTTTATTTATTAAAGAGTAACTTTATTAGAACTTGGTTTATAAATTAAGAAGCATATGTTATTTATGAATCCTATCAAAACAACGATTATGACATCGAACAAAAATCTAGCATGGAGAACATGGAAGCTGGGTCTTACTGGTTCGTATCCCACCTCTGGCACGAGCTTCCCTCGCATAATCACAATAAAGTTGCTCCCCACTGCTCCAGATTTATCATAAAGCAGAATAATTATTTAATATTATCTTGTATTTTATAGTTTCCTCTATTTCTTTCATTTTTTAAAAAATTACTATTTATATATACTATTGTATTAAAAGCAATATTTGTATTATATTTCTAATTTTATTCATTATATATACTATTGTATTACATTCTAGTTTCATATTTTGTTTTATTTCATTTCTAATTTGATTTATTGTACATGTTATTGTATACACGTACTTAATATACATACATACTATAATTTTGTATTCTCTATTTATTTATGTTGTATCATATGTCAGATCCTCTAGTTTTACTCTAAATCTAAATAAGCAGAAAGAAGAAGAACTGTTAATAGGTAAATAGTGACGGTAAAACTAACAAAACTCTGCTCTGTCATGTTTATAGAATTTAAAGAGACAGTCAGAAAAAAGGGGCTAAATCACTTATAAACATTCAAAACATTTGTATCTTTCCTCAGACTGTTAAATTATATTTAATATACAGTCGAATCTGATTAATGGGAGCCGCTTATTCAGACCAAATCCTAAAGTACAGAAACTAATCCTATTATATATGTGTAATTTTATTTGCTTATTTGGACCAAAATTCTATTTAATCGGACCAAAGAATGTGAGAGTGGATAAGAAAAAGTCGTCACTTAGAGCGAATACACAGCGGGTCAGCGAGATATGGGAGGATTTTTGGGATCCCTGGGAGAATTTATGCTTTTATCAAAGGTCAGGAAATCCG
>JAUZST010014858.1:0-10442 GCA_034779995.1 Parotocinclus haroldoi
ATATATATATATAAATATATTATATCTTTCATGACGGGATAGGAAATAACTTACAAACCTATATAATATAGTAAAGAGTAATAATCTTAGCCTTAATCTATCATTCAATTGCTAATAATAATAAAGCATGGGTATTATTGTAGAATTTATTCCTCATTTGCTGCAATCGCCAAGTCGTTCCATTAGATATTGGAATATGACTGCGAGCTCAGACTCGCTACTTGACAGTCCAATTCCTCTTTTAGGTGTCTAATGGAGTCAAGTTTTCTAAGAAACGAGATTCACTTAGGTGTTTAATACAAACCTATTCTACTGCAGCGGTTTCACTATGCAGTTCATTGCTGCATGCTTTTTACTATGTATTTGATAGTGAGATAACTTAGATTAATTATAAGGGTTATCCACAAACCACTGGCCATGCAGAGTACTATTGTATAGTTACTGTATAAATAACCAATATTTCTAATGACAAACATTAACAGTTATACATATTAACTAATTTACATTAGAGTCAGAAGAGTACACAGAAATCATTCCAAATACTCTTTTTATTCTAAGTGAGTATTTAAAGTACTACTGCTCTGACTGGGACCTGAAAGCCACTCCCCCCCCCCCCAATTATTTAATATTCAATTTAAATGTTTTAATTATTTTATTCATTTTAAGATATCCCCTAATATTTGTCAGCAGTACAATTTAAGCAACCAATTAAAAAAATTATATTTTTAAAACAGAAATTGTGATAGTGTGAACGGCTTTTTAAAAATATGCTTTGCTGTGTGAATGTAGGCTTATATATAATATATGCCTTACTAGTGACTACAACACAGTCATATATACAAATGATAAACAACTGTCATAGTCATATTGTCATCTAAATCATACAGCAACGAGAAACTCAGCTTAAAAACAAATTGTAATGTTAAAATACTTTTATTTGTATTTCCCTCATATTATTAGCAAAAGCCTTTCATATGTGCAATTTATTAGCATTGCTCTTTCACACGAGCATGTTGTAAACATACAATTCTGCATGATGCACTACACATTTGTACTTATTTTGTATGTTTAAAGAATGTTTGCTAAAAAACATTAATCCCAAAAATTAATGAATGTAATATCTGTAATGCAGAAACCTGTCAGTTGTTCACATTTGTAGTTACTTGAAATACCAAATATTTTTCACAGTCACAATACAGTTTTCTTTCACTGTCAGTTATGCAGTTATCAAAAGGTGCTTCTTAGAGAGATTTCATTTGTGAAAAGATACTTAATTGGCTCATATATAGTGGGCCTGATAAAGCAATTAACAGTAAATGTGCCACGTGGCAGTAGGTAAATTGGAATTAGGCACCATGAAAATTTTGGATGATCTCATAATCTCATTTGATGTCATTTTTGTAATTATAAAGAGTAAAAGAACAAACATGGGGACTTTCTGGTAAACATGATTTGCATAATGTTAGAATCAAAGTATTTGGTCACTGGGGCAATTTTTGTTTCCTCCCTCCTTCAATAAAATCAGCTCTACCAAATCTTCTTCAGTCAGGTAGGTCTGCACCACCTCCAACCAGTGGAGGGAGGCAGATATGTGCAGTTTGAGCCAACTCTGCAGTGTCACAACAGAAGAAAGTGACTAGCAGGAGAGGTTTTGTCAAACGGAGTATCTACCCCTCCCTCTGCTAGCCAGAAGTAGCAGCTCCATGTTGACTAAAGCTGCACCATCTTTGCTTTCTTCTGCTGGCCAGAGGTGAATCTGTTGAGTTGGCTCGAACAATACATCTCTGCCTCCGTCTACTCATCAGAGGTAGCACAGCTCAATCCATGACAGAACCCCCCTCTATTGTTGGCCTCTGAAGTCACCAATCCCTGTTGTCTTGAGAGAGAACCCCGTAGCCAGCACTGGACATGGTGGTAGCAGCTGCAAAAAATCGTGCAGTGGTTGTCTCAACTTCAATGGCTCCAGAAGACCACCACTTGGGTAGTCGCTGAGACAACAGGATCTCATCCAGTAACCTCATTACCCCGGGCCCCACCAAATCCCCCTACCACACACCTCCATAGAGATGTGCAGGGGACCCTAGTGTGTAATGCCAGAGATTTCTGTGCACCCAGAATCTGCATCCACTCAGCAGTCCAGAGTAACATATGTGATCTCAATGTTAACTGGAGAGACCCTGACTTGATCCAACGCTTGATCCTCACTCTAGCAAATATTAAGCTACATGCTCCATACTACCCCACAGGGGACAGGCAGATATATCTCTAGTCACTTGGTCAAACCACGGCAGATTACGCAAACAACTTTACCATGTTTTCAAGGAATGACTGATCTGGGCCATCAATCTGTATTTTCTAGTACTTTATAGTATTTTCTAGCATCCTTCCTTGTCAACTGTGTCGGGTGATGAGGTCAGCACCTGCCCGGAAAAACGTCTTGGCTGCATTCGAGCAGTTTGTACTGAAGGAAACTTTGAACAGCCTATAGAGTATTGGGCAACTGGGGGACACTGAGGGAGAATCCTGTTTCCACAAGCACCCCTAGACTCCAAGGGTGGTTTTGCTCTTTCTGCCTCATGAGACTTCTACAACTGTTCATCTTACAAATGCTTGTTCTTTGTGTCATCTGTGAACCCAGCCAGCTGGGCCTGAAATTTAGTAGATCTGTAGTTTTGCAGCATCAATAGCAGCCATCATTCCAGCTCGCATCACGCAGGGCACTGAGAGACGCCAAACTCTTTGGGGGTGTCAGTAAGCTGATGAGAATAAACGCAGACATGTTTAATAAATTGTAAACAGCAGTCCTCATTTACATAACTCACAGCAAACATGGATTATCATAAGCAGTGATTACCTGCGCCCTGGCTGAGCTATCTTGCTTCGTGGGGTACCAATGGTTCCGATGAAGGAGGCAGGTCGAGGTAGAGAGCTGCGATTTGTAGAAGACGGAGTGCTGGTTTTACTGAGTTTACTAATGCTAGAGAGAGAGTTTAAGCTAACAGATGAAGGCATTGTGATAGGACCCTGTACTGTAGGACTGACGTAGGCTGTGGCTTTTACTGCTTGTCGTGTTGCCGTGGTAAAGTTGCTTATACTCTGTGCCTGCTGCTGCAGCTGACCTGGAGAGGGGACTGAGATGAGAAAGATAAATGCATAACAAAATTATTTAATTTGATTCCTATGTTTAATAGCCTACATGAACTATAACTGTGTTAGATCTTTTTAACTGTTAACTTTAACTGTTAGATCTTTTAACTATATTGACTTGAACTGTGCTAGATCTTACCTATATTAACTATAACTATGTTAGATCTTTTTAACTATATTAACTTTAACTGTGTTAGATCTTTTTTACTATATTTACTTTAACTGTGTTAGATCTTTTTAACTATTTTAAGTATAACTGTGTTAGATCTTAACTATAATAATCTGAACTGTTTTAGATCGTAATTATATTAACTTTAACTGTTAGATCTTCTTAATTATATTACCTATAACTGTGTTAGATCTTTTAAACTATATTAACTTTAACTGTGTTAGATTGTTTTAACTATATTAAGCATGACTGTTTGATCTTAACTATATTATTTTGAACTGTATTAGATCTTAATTATATTAACTTTAACTGTGTTAGATCCTAACTATATTAACTATAACTGTGTTAGATAAGAAACCGCTGCTGGTGCCGGTGCTAGCATAAGCATGGACAGGGGGCCAGTCCTTTCAAAGGGCAGGCAGAGTTGATGGTGTATCTAAATTAATTGTTAGCTAGACATTTGCCAATATTGTTATCAATCCAATTCAAATCGCTCACACAAAAGACTGGCCTCTTAAGTTTTGTCCATAATGTCATGTCGTTTGCAGTCATTCCACAACTGCTGGTACTCAGTGGCAATTCACCCACTAACCGCATATTAGCAAATAATTATTTAATATTCATTTAGCATCTTAGCAAGTCAAGAGTTAGAGTTAATCCTAGTGTTGATCTTACTTGCAGACTGAAGCCTTGAAAGTCCACTTGATGAGTCAAAGCTCTGACTGTTTCTCAGTGATGATGCTGAAGACTGAAACACTGGGACAGCTGTGTGACTGGTGTTACCCTGTGACGGGGCAGCAACACTTGGTGCACTGGGCACAGATAGCATGCTGGGAGCTCGTATGAGGTTCGGCATACTTCTTCGCAATGTTTCTAAAAGAACAGGAAACAGGACATTTAGTCGACAACACATATATTTTGCTATTTGAATCTAACTCTCTGTGTATAGCGTTAATTCTTTTCCCACAGCCAGACAGCACCCGGACCAGCACGTGGCGACCTCACTGAACTGTTGGCAATAAATAGATAAACATTTGCATCTCTATCCAGGGGAGCTGCAATGACCTGCCATTCACCCACACAAGTGCCATTTAATTTTCATTTTAAATTTTTTCATACCATAAGTAGGTAAATGCAGTGATATAATGCCAGATAATTAATTATTACAGTAATGCAGTTGCTGCTGAAATTGAGCTTTTCAGCCATATGTGAATGATACCTGCAGTCACAATGACAATATTCAAAAATAGTGGAAACAATGCAGATAACCTTTGTATCCTGTTTTACAACTTGCAGCTAATTAACTGGAACTGTGTGACTAAAAACAAAGAGGTGCTGAGAGAACATTCAGTAATGGGGCCATTTGAGAAAATAAAACTTGAATGAATATAAGCTGCTGCTAACACTACTATTCTAACATTGTTTATTTTATGTAACAGAAAAAGTATTTTATTATTAAACTACAACAATAAATATACTGTCTAATGTCTTTGGGGTTAACTGTTATTCTGTTGCTCCTCAATTGTAAGCATCTCTTTTTTTCAGAAGCTGAAAAATCACTTAGAAGTTTCACCCATGAAAATCTCCTGTCCAAATTAATTTAATTCAAGTTTCTGTTATTGTTACACTGATCGTTATGTTTCTTTGTAAATTATTTGCATTTACACTTGTTTCAATACTCATCAAGAGTTCCTCTAGATACTGTGTTCGTGCCCTTTACTCTGTTCTCTAATGGTCAGGACCCCCCAGGACCAGCACAGATTATTATTATTTAGGGACTCAAACATTCTCAGCACTGCAGTGACAGTGATGTGGTGGTGTGTTAGTATGTGTCTTCCTGAAATTAGTGTATCCGAGACAGCAGTGCTGCTGGAGTTATTAAACAACTCACTGCTGAACTGAAAATAGTCCACCAGCCAGTCCACCAGTGTTCAGCCACCAGCATCCTGTGAGGACTAGAACAGAGAATGGCTAACACAAACTGTGAAGCAAATGATGAGCTGATGTCGCTGACTTTACATCTACAATGTTTTAGATATTTCCAATATAATGAATAGTGCATGAGCACATATAACTCCAGCAGCACTGATCCAATGCGTCTGATCAAATCATTCCAGAAAAACACACACTAACACACCACCATTACATCAGTTTTGCTGCAGTGCTGAGAATGATTCACTACCCAAACAGTACGTGATCTGTGGCGGTTTGGGAGGGACCTGAGAACTGGGTAAAATGGAATAAAGTATGTAGAGAAACAGATCTAGAACTATTTAGATGCTCCTCTACTTTACCCTACTACAATAACCATTCCCACCATGCCCAAGTCCCACCAGAGTGCAGTAACTCTCTCCATCATTTAGTTTGTAGGAGACAATGTGCCTCCAATAACCTATTACTGAGGACTCATTACCTTAAATATATTTCATTATTTTTTTAAATTTTATTACTAATTTAAATTTTATTACTAAATAAAATTGTATTATTTCCTTAATTTGACTATTACTACAACTTAATTATTTCAGTTAACATTTAGGCCACCCAAGAAGGATGGGTCCCTTTTTAGGTCTTGGTCCTCGCAAGGTTTCTTCCTTCTTTATTCAGGGAGTTTTTCCTTCCCACTGTTGCCCAAGGCTTGTTCAATTTGGGATTGGCCTTTTAAGATAATATAATATTGTAAAGCTGATTTGAGACAATGCAGTGTTGTAAAAAGCGCTATATAAATAAATTTGACATCGACTAAAGTGTGCAATTGTAGAACTACAAAGTGCATCTGTGAGCTGAGTGGAGCTGATAAAATAGACAGTGAAAAGATTTAGCAAATAAAGTGGCCAGTGAATGTATAAAGTGAACAATTTGTGCACATTGCTTTATCTGGCTGACAAAGCCATTCCCCGTACTGGATTAGTAACACAATTGTCTGCCTCTGTTGCCTGCCTGTATATAAGCGTATTCTTTTTGTTTAGTAGGATGGAAAATCTTCCTCCATCAACAGAACAATCTGGAACATTTTGCCATCAAATGCCACCTAAAGTATAATCATGTAAAAATCAGGTGTTCTGTTCCTTGTGTTCTGTTCCTTGTGTTCTGCAGAGTGCTGACCTGTGCTCGTCTGGTAACGCTCAGTTTCTGTGCCTGTGTAGCTGGCTGTGCTGGAATTCATACTACTGAAATACTGTGTGCTGGAGGGGCTGCAGCGACGTGGCTCTCTGAGACTGGAGAGGTTGTGTGAATGAGACACACTGCGCTGTATGGAGCTCGTACGAAAGAGCCGAGGTTGTGGAGGTGGCAGATCATCATAATCCTCTTCCTCATCCTCCTCCATCCTCACACTGCGTCTCTCTGTGCGACGCAGGCCTGAGTGCACAGAAAAGCTGGAGCTGCGGCGAGTGCCTGTGGCCGAGGTAGTGGCATAGTCCTGACGCAGGCCTGAACACAAACATACATGCAAACAATCAACACCTATTGTATTGGACATATATAGATCTAGTAGTCCTTCACTAAACACAAGGTGCTTAATGACAAACTTGTTGTGAGTAACAATAAGACTAATTAGTCATAATTAGTCATAATGAGTGCAATTTATTAATGGCAATTTGTAATTGAGGAAACATAGGTAGGCAGAGTACCTGTTACTCTTTCACATACAACCAGATATTCAACTTAATTTGTTGGAAACTGCAGCCACTGAGTCATAAGAAAATGGTCCAGCTGCATTCTTTCATACAGGTGGAAAAAAACGTGAAAAGCCATATGTAAAAACAGCGATGACACAATGTGACTGGATAATTTAAACCACATTTGGAGTTGGTCAAAGACAGAGCATGACCCCATATTTAGTATAGGCATTATATATTTGATGGAGCATTTACTGGGACGTACAAGCAATCTTTTGTTCATGGGACAAAGTACTACGCATGTAGCATGACACCACAGAGTTACTGTGAGTCTCTATTATACCTGTATAATGCAACAATATTAGGATTACCTGGTGACCTGGAAGATCTCACGTATCTCTCGGTTACAATTGCATCTTTTCTAAGCTGCTTAAAGATGCTTTTAATAGAGAGGAGAGAGTAGGGACAGAATTCAGGTCACCATTTGAGGCACATAGTCACAGAAAACTAACTGATATTTTCCTTGGAGTTTTATTTGGATTCTTATTTAGTCCGCAACCAGTAGCCCATCATTATTCACCATTAACATTTGCTTCAACATCTGTCAGAACGACTAATGTTAAACTAATGGTGAACCTAACTACATATAATTCTAGATATATGACTCATATTATGTAGGGGTCTTTTCAGTTTCCTTCCAGGACAATGTGTGTACTGATCTATGGCAGTATTCTCTGACAGGCTCACTATGGACAGCTTGGATTTGCTACCAATTGTGTATTTATATTGGAGTTATTTGATAATATCATACAGATTCCATGGGCTCGATGTAGTTTGGGTGTATTGTAACTTTCACTTTCATTTCTAGGTATGTAGGGGCTATGTAGCTCTCTAATTTGCCTGTGTGTTCTGCAAGGATTGGTTCCCACTGGAGTTTGCACCTTGTTCTTCACTGTTTTGGAATGGGGTAGAGGGGCCCAGATGCAGCAAAACGGGTCCAAACCATGATAATACCACCATGTTTCATAGGTGGGATAAGGTTCTTATCATGAAACGCAGTGCTTTTCTTACTCTAGGCATAACACTTCTCCTTTAAACTGATTCAACTTTTTGAAGTCATTAGAATGTGTAATAGTGACCTTGAGAACTTTGTTGGTCAGCCACTCCTGGGGAGGGAACATCAACAACTCCTCAGAGGTGCTCAGTATATCAATTGTTCATATTATAATACCCTTATTTAAATGTGCTGTAATATCAGCATTTGACAGATACATTCTTTAAATGTATCCACCACCTTCAGACCTCACATCTATGGACTACAAAGTGGTAACTATACTGCTATAGTGTAATATATGCTAAGCACAATAATGATGTGCAATTTGTGTCTATGTATGTATGGATAATGAGATATATAATACCTATATATAATAAGCAATAGGAATAATATAAAGTTATAGTAGGGATGCATACCTAGGAGTATACATGTACACTCATTTGAGTGTGTGTACAGATATATTAATACAAGTTTACATACATATACAGTATCCAGTATAGACTGGTGTATTATGTCTGGTGTCTTATCTTATATCATCATAATTATTGAAAACACCTGACTCCAATTTGACCTTTAAGAGCTAATCCTAGAGGTTCACATACTTTTGCAAACCACAGATATCTAATATTTTTCCTCAGTAAATAAATGACTGAGTATAAATTATTTATTTATTTATTTATTGTATATTTATATATTGCAATTTATTTAAACGGGTTCTTGTTATCTGAAAATGTGATGGTGTTTTAAGTTATTTACACATCAGGCAATATAGAAAATGTGTTTTTAACTTTATTATCCCTAACTTTTACCACTGTGACTACATCTAAGCCTATATTATACATGATTTTGGTTAGTTAGAGCAGAAGCAGTGAGGGCTCGTATGTTTTTTTTCTCCTGTGGTTTCCTGTAGTCTAGAACTGGCGGTGTTTATAATAATATAATGAAGCTGATGTTAAAATGAACGTACTCTCCTCCTGTAGCCGTGCCATGACCTGAACATCAGTCATGTCTTGAAGTTTATAGTCCATGGAGACCGAGTTATGGTTCAGTGCTGGGGTGCTGAACTCATTGCTGATGGAAGACTGTGGACTGACAGCAGCATGTGGGCGACTGTAATCTACAAGAGGTAAAGCAGAGGGAAGTTTTTGGGGAACCCTGGCACAGGAAAGGCATTTACTGAATCCTTATTAATACGTGTAATCTTAATTGTAGGTACACTTGTATATTCAATCATCTATTATTCAAAAATACAGAAAACATTTAAATATTATAGTTGATAACTGCACATTAGCTAAGCTGCAGAGCCTCATTTAAGGATGAATGATGGATGATTATGGTCAGGCTTACTGTGAGTAGCCGTTTGATAGAGGAATGAGGGTGATCTCTCGGCCAGGCCACCACAACTGCTCCCAATGAGAGGTGGCTGGAGGGAGCAGTGGTTAGATGGAGAGGATGCCGCTAGATCAACAGAGACATGAAAAATGGCTCATTGTAATGGACGAACAAAATATAAGATTAGACAAATGTTAAATGTTATAAGCATACCTCTTGCTTGTGTATTGTCACGCATTCTATCAAGGCATAATAAGGTCACTGATACCAGTCAAAGGCATCTTATATTTCACTAAGTTTGCTGGGTTAAATAGGAATGTATCTGATCTGGTGTATGTTTTTGCCAGAGCAATTATCAATAAGCATACAAATCCACTGAACTTTACTATTCAGTTATTTGAAAACTTAATATACAGTTTGGTCTTAAATAGATACAGAAATTGTTACAGGTGTGGTCTGATTAGACACTGGCCACAAGAGTGCGCCCCCCCACCCCCCGTATAAAAAGGCTCTCCGAGGCTACTTTTGGTTATTGCACCTTTTTGTGAGAGATTGCTGCCTACTGGATATGCTGCTACAATGTAGTTGAAGCCATTTTGCACTATTCACAGACACTGAGCCGTTCATACCTAGCTGCTGGGAGGTATTGGGAGCAGTGTGAGAGCGTGCACACATGGAGAACAGGCTCCAGACAGCCCAGGCAGACCATTAGTAGAATGAAGGCAATCATTGTAAATTACTTTCTTTCACTCGTAGTCGTGATACAAGGAACACTAAGAAATCAGCAATATGAGCAGGACATCCTGCAGCCACATGTTGCTTCTTATGGCAGGGCTTCCAACTGGTATTTTCCAACAGGATAATACTCACCCACACACAGCAAGGGTTTATCAGGCATGTCCTCACAAAACATCTTTTCATTGGTATGCCCAGTCACCAGATTTATCTGCAACCTACAAGTGTGCAGGACCTAGAGATCCAACATCTGTGGCTAATGTGCCAAGGAATGCTATACGGAAGCCTCCATGCTCCAACAGTATCCCATATTGTATTCACGCTAGAGGTGGCCAAACAGGATGCTAGATTGTACAGTTTTTTAATTGTACTGTTTTCCCAGTAAATA
>JAUZST010014859.1:0-10442 GCA_034779995.1 Parotocinclus haroldoi
TGTGTGTGTGTGTGTGTGTGTGTGTGTGTGTGTGTGTGTGTGTGTGTGTGTGTGTGTGTGTGTGTGTGCGCGCGCCCGCACGCACATACCGCCGTGATTATTCTGAGTCACACCATCGACGTGGGGGTTTTGCTGTAGATCATTTGACGCCTTTACACACTCCGTCTCCATGGCAAGAGCCCTCGGTATCAGCGCAGCTGTCATCTCAGAGGGTGTGAGGAGATGCGGGGAAGGTTAACCTGCTTGTTCTTTTTCATTCTTGAAGTTTTGCACAGCTAGAGCAGTTACATTTAAGTAACAGTTAACATTCTTCGGTCTGCTGTTATGAGTGCTGATCAACAATACTTAGTCATGAAAGATGGAAGTGTAAAAAAGAGGAAATGTCAACATCTAAATTCACGTTATTGTTTTACAAAACAGGGGTATTCTATCAACATAGTTTCTTCTACTATAGAGTGTAAGTCCTATGCATTGGAGTGTTGGAATTTTAACACTTTCGTGTATACATTTTAAAAATACTTAGCGTAACAAGGTTAAACGGTTAATCTTACAGGAAACATATCTCGTACCAATAGGATGATTAGGCCACAAGGAGACAAGACCGCCATAAAAGGATGGCATTTAAATGATCTTGATGACCTTTAGAATAGCTCAAGGTCACTGTAGAGAAGAGTGGAGAAGAGTAAGTGACTCCGGTTTGTTAAAGAAACAGGTTTCTATTAAGATTATTTTCACGAATAATACTTATGTGCCACATGATTGTAAACGAATAATATAAATTATAAGTAGAGTAGTGGTAGTGGTACTGGTCTTTATTTTGTTTCAGAAATCAGGTCTAGTGCCGAAAGCAAAGGGTACAGAGAGTTCTGCCCATAAGGAATAATGTAAACTTGATTAATCCATTCCATGCCAGAAAATCCACATTATATAAAGCATGGCAGGCTGTCTATAAAGTAAGTCCCACTTTAACATTGTTAATACATGTGTTGATATAAAACCTGGGCTTCACGTTCTTCGTATAGATCTGAAAACAGCATCTCATGCTTTGGTTAGTGAATGGACATGCATTAAAGTGGAACTTGCTTGATTAGACACACTGTATACAAAGACAAAAATAAAAACTAAAATCATATAAAATACAAGTGCTGTCATTTATCTCTCTTTTTTTTTTTTATCACAAACGTAACTTGTTCTGCACTAAGAATATATGTTTAACTCGAGAGAAATTGAAGAAGTTAGCTGAGATCTGCACGTGTTTGCTGTGTTTGAGTGACATGTATGCATGTATGTATCTAATTACACAATTAACACCATAATGGAACTCCTCCATAATATCAAACCAGAAACACTACACGAACTGTAAGGAACCCATCCCATGTACAACACTACAAGTAAACAAAATAAATAAAATAAATATTTAATAATAACCCACCAGGAACAATTATAAAATTGCTCAAAGAAATAAAATACACATGGTAACAGAACAGTAAATAGTCGATGGGGCTGAGTGACACAAGTATTAAAACATTGACATCTAACATGAACATTGTTTGTCTAATGTTTCTTGAGAGACAGAATTTCCACATTTTTGCCTAATGTACTACTGCCCAAACAGACCACATCTGCCCTGACTGTGAGTTTATTTAATTATTTTCAATTTGTAATACCATTATAGTAATTTTAGTGTTCTTCAGACTTTCTCACGGCCTCACATGTCCCTAACTTGGCCCCACATTGTGTATTAATTCCTTAAAAATAATTCATAAATCATAATCTTTAACGGAGAGTGCAACGCCTAAAGGAGGTGCACTCATGCCCTGAAGCTCCTCTAGTTCCCTGCATCACTGTTCCATGCTTGTGAGTGCCTTTGTTCATTTGTTTTGGCCTTCCTCAGCCTCTGCATTAAGGAAACTATTTGAACGCTGTACACGCACTTTCAGGCTGCTCCAAGTCCAAGCCTTTGTTACCCAAACTCCATTTATTTACTGGCCATGTTCATTTCTGCTCCATCCTGGCATTAATGTTTTTCAGTCAGAAAATGTGTGGCGTTTCCTTTTTAGTTCTCCTTTAGAGAAAGACTGTGGGTTTCAGCCACTGGTCCTGTATTGGCCAAGAACTGATGTCTTGTTTCTTGCAGTACAGTCGATTCCGGTTAATGGGACCACATCGGGACGCGATGGTTTTGGTCCTAATAACCAGATGGTCCGAATAAACGAACATGCCCTATATTACAATACGGGACGTGCTATAATTTATCTAACATATTAAATGTTTATTAAACCTTTATTGTGTGATTTACACATAGCGAACGTACAAACAAGAACTACTGTTGCTTACCAACTTTATTAACTGAAAAATACATTTGCAACCAAGTTTTTCGAAACGATCTACAACACAATGTATAAATACTCAGCATGTGAAGCATAATACTGTAAAAAATAAGTTCTTACTAAATTCCGGTCAACGTTTGAAGAACTTATCCAGTGTGATCTGACTCTCTCTTGACGGACTGCACTTGAACAAAAAAGTGGTGGGCGTGGTCACCTCCCACTGGTTTTGCTCTTGTCAGCACAACGTTTCGGATTTCCTGACCTTTGATAGAAATTCAGAAATTCTCCCAGGGATCCCAGGAATCCTCCCATATCTCGCTGACCCGCTTTGCATCTGCTCTAAGTGGTGACTTGTGGCTGCTTTTTCTTATTCACGTCTAACATTCTTTGGTCCGATTAAACGAAATTTTGGTCCAAATAAGTGAATAACATTACATGTATATAATCGGATTTGTTTCAGTACTTTAGGATTCGGTCCAAATAAGCGGCTGCTCCCATTAACCGGATGTGACTGTAGTTGTTGGGCAATGTGAGAAATGTGGAAGATGTAGAATCTGGCTTCATGAATGCATCATTTTAGTGTGACTATCTAAACTTTGTTCACTCTTTTTGTCCAGATATGTCTGGTGTGCAGATATGACATGTTTGTCAGTTGGTTATGCCTCCCCATTCCCCATCATAAAGTTCTTCACCTTTAGTCACCACCTTCTGTTTTTCACTTTAACTCCTGCGTAATGCACGTAAAGTACATGTCTTTGCACCAATAATATGGTGTATATTGCATGTCTGGTGGTTCAGCAGTATAATTCTCACCTATCACATAGGCATGCCCATTGCAACTGTACCTTTCAAGTTTTACCCCTGGATATCAAGAACAACAACAGAAGGCAACTGCTTTATCTTCTATATGTCTGTGTGTTCATTGTTTAAATATTCATTACTCGATGAGTGTCCTCTTGCCTCATAAATAATTTAACTGAGGTAATAACCAGAGGGCCTAAGGTCAATGACACACACACAGGTTATGATGGACAGGTTACTTATTGGATATTGACCACTCCCCTCTGCATTAGGTGTCACCAAGTATATTAGAAATTTGTTTAATATATTTGGGATCAAACCTACATTATATATTTAGTTGACTTTTTAATTTAGTCTTTAATGTCATATGCTTTGGGACAACCCGTAATTCCACCTCCAATTATAACAATTTCTCAGATATGAACAGACCTAAATCCAATTTGCTTAAAGTCAGACTGTAGTATGAATCTTGGGGGTGATGAGACTCCTTTGCCTAGCATGGAGTCTCACCATTGCGAAACATTCCTTTTTTTTTGTTCCTTTTCAGTCTCTGAGTTCCTCATATTAAGGGGCTGGGTATGTAGCTTGTCAGTACACATTACTGAACTAGAAAGAGACTCATTGCAGCACCTCACTCTCACATCGAGAGTGACATTTACTCTTATATTCTCTCCCTGTATTTTTTATATTTAAAGCCAACTGGAGACTAAAGTACTGAATGTTCTCTCTTTTTTCAAACTGCTACTCTTATAGGGTCTCAGTAGGTTTACAACTGTCTGGGCATAGTGGATGCTTCATTAGTTGAGTGCAGCTGGGTACCTTTTTAGTTTTTTTATGCTGCCTGACTGCCAGGCTTTCAGCTTAAGAGAGACATATTTATTCAATAATGGCCTGACTGAATTCTCTCTTTTATACGCATGACCTTGGGTATTGGTCTATATAGCCTAGTGCATGGCAGCATAGCGTATATAGCCACATTGTGGACTAGCGAACTATCAATAAAACCACTCATCCATATAGTATTCTACCAAATACTACTTGTGTTCCAATGCTTAACTGAGGATGGTTATTTGAATGGATCTTATGAGATTAAGTTGGCAGACTGCTTGTGAGTATGCAGATTTAACCAGCCATGATGCTGGAAATGAGATATGGCTGAATCATTTTTATGCACGCACACAACCACACACCCACTGGCCACTTAATTAGACCTGGTTCCAGCTTGAACCAGTCTGGCCATTCTCCTCTGAACTTGAACATCAACAAGGCATTTTTCCATGAGAACTGCCATTTTCTTTTCTTCTGTAAATCCTAGGGTATCTTTGAGTTGAAATGATCAGTTTCTAAGCTACTCCAACAACCATGCCATGTTCAAAGTCACTAAAATCACATTTCTTCCCAATTTTGATTTTGATACATGCCTAAATGCAGTGGGTCGCTGCATTGTGATTGAGTGATAAGATATTTGCTTTAATTGAGAGGTGTACCTAATAAAAAAGACAGTGTATCAGCAAGTATGAGCAGTAAAAAATTAATTCTGTTTTGTCTGGTCTAAAAGGAGGTTCAGTTCAGTTTTTATTCTGGTGAATTTGTGAAACGTGTTGCAAGTTTGCATGTTCTCCTTGTGTCCTTGCCAGGGTTTTCTCACATCCCAAACACATGCCTCAGATCATTGGGTTGCCCTAAAATTACCCCATTGCAATCGTTATAACCTTGCTTGTTCCTGTCATGAATAGCCATTGATGTGATGTGATGTTAAGCCCTCAGAGTGCGAAAAGTCATAAAAACCTAAAGCTACCACAGTCCAGAGTGCTCATAACAATTTGTCCCTTGTTAAAGTTGCTCACGTCTTTTTTTTTTCTTGAATGTTTCTCCCACATTCACCATGTAATATATCCCAGAGCTTAGCATGTGCACTTGTAACAAGATAATCAATGTTATTTCTTATTCACCATTTGTGTGTGGTTTCAGTGTATTGGCTGATTGGTGTATAAATACACTTTAGTCTTTTTTTCCTGCCATTTATTTCGAGGATGGCAGTGTGAAAGCTGCTGGGCCAGAAAAGCGATAAAGCCGTAATCACATTCTGCAGTTGCCCTTGGGAACAAGTGACAAATGGAAGATATCTGAAAGGGAGTGTGAAAGAGGACACAGAGAGAAATGAAAAACAAACAAGAGAGGAAAGAGATGGAAGAAGTTATCAGTCTTTGACATTTTCTGCTGTTGCTTGTGCGTTGAATTTTATTCACTTCACTGTACTCTGTTCAGTTCATTTATTTTAGCATTTTCTCTGTTTAGAAAAGGAACGTAACACAGTATGCACTGATAACAAAAAGGAGGGGATATTTAATTATGGAATATTTAATTTTGAAATGTCCCTTATTTTTTGTGAGCAGTGTATATACACAGGGTATACTGTACTATACACACATCCACTGCTCACAAAAAATATGGGGTATTTCATTATGGGAGATTAAATTTTTGTGAGCAGTATATTTTTTAACCGAAACTGTATTAAGATTATAAGATTAAGCTTTACAGCTTAAGCTTTACAGTTCACTAGAAAGCACGTGCACCATGTTTGGACCTGCGTTCCACACATACAGTGCTATCTTTGGCTTTATGCAAAATGAGTCTCTTGTAATACTACAGTGCTGCTCCTAATCTCTGTCTGTGTGTTTAAATTGTTTTGTTTACATCCCTAGAGAAGACTACACCAAATCCCCCCACCGACCTGGAAGGCATGTCAGTCCTCAGGGCTGGGTAGGGGTTGCTTTTGCATCACTGGGGACAATTCCACTGCCAGTTCTCCTCCCTTAGACACACTGAATCATAGCTGCATGTGAAGCCCAACCTGGTTTAAATGCACCACCAGGACATGACCCTGGGTCCCAGTAGTAGTGGGCTGTGTTGCACCACCTGTTTGCTTTTTTTTATGTTAGAAGTCTACCTTGACCCAAATTTGACCCAGACAAGGAGCCATCAACCTTGAACACAGGAGAACCCAGCAGCAGTTCTCACCGAGCTGACGTCGAATAAGCTGGAATGAAAGAAACTCACTAGCCACCAGATGCCACACCTGATCAAATTTATACATTGTCCCATGCCCAATGTTGCCAGCTTCTCGCTCAGTTTCATTCTCACCAGCAGGAGTCACAAGGGTTGGAACTGTGGTGGGTTGGCATATGACTTGTGGTCATACAACCTATAATCCAAGCAATTGTGGGTCAAATGGTACCTGCTTCCACCACTGCCTCAATAAGGTTCACAAAGTACAAATGTGGCTGCTGGTTTTCTGCCCTGCCAAGCAGGAGATGCACAAATCAGTTGCTTGCAGACAAAGTCATACTGATTACCTGTGCATCATCTGGAGCGACTTACAGCTGCTGCACTCTTAAGTCCTAGAAATTGAGGATTAAGGGCCATGCTTATATGCCTGACAGTGACAGCTTGGCAGCGCTGTGATTTGAACTTTCAACTTTCTGATCAAAAGTGTAATACCTTCAACTCTGATTAGCTCTCACTGCCCTATATGTCATCTTATTGTAAGGAATTAATCCATCTGCTGCCAGGAAGTCGGAAACAATTTTCTTGATTAAATTGTCAACTGTAAATGCCTATTGAATGATCATGGAGTCAAACCTATAGACGAGGATATTGTAGCATATTAATTTTATGTTGAGGTTATTCTGATTACATAATGCATTCCAAATTCAGACTTTTGACATCTACAATAAGCACCTATTTTATAAAGGACGTTTGCCGTTAATATAATGTAACATTTGTAGATCAGTGGAATGGAGCCATACGCATTTGTATTCAGACTGAATCTATTCTTATATCCACTGAGCATAAAGTACATTTCATATATTTGGTCCTGCAATCCTGTTAGGGCTTTTTGGTATTCTGTCCTCTGGCACTGCCATTTACAATCAATATACATCTGAAGCGTGTGTGATCCCATGAGACCCTCTGCTTCTTAATGTGGCTCTTTGTGCTCTTTGTGATTCGGCCTATAAATGGGTTCTTGTACAAGACATTTCAGAAAACACATTTCAGAAAACAATATTAAGCAAATAACATCATATCAGGCGGTAATGTTGCTTAGAGTTTTCAACCATGCTGTTGTGTATTATTGATTATATTGAGCATGTAGACCTGCAGGAATTAATGACTCACTCAGGGTCACAATCAGTAGAGCAGAAAGATGAGTGGGGAATGAGTGAGGGAAAAGAGAGGAACGAAATGGAGAGGGAGAGAGAGGGAGAGAGAGGGAGAGAGAGGGAGAGAGAGGGAGAGAGAGGGAGAGAGGGAGAGAGAGGGAGAGAGAATGAATCACCTGCTCAGGGTCACAATCAATAGCGCACAAGGAGAAATAGAAGGAATAAGACAGAGAGAACTCTGACCCTCTGAGGTTTGAAGCATCACTATATATTTATTTTTGAGTGACTGTCTGCCCCCCCCCCCGCCAACACACACACACACACACACACACACACACTCTACGTTACATATACGGTTTGGATTGTCCATGTTGTATGTTGTTTTTCCTGTCAATGAGCTGTGTGTAAATAAAGCCACTTTACTACTACTACTACAGCTGTTCTGTTTGTGTGTGCACGTGTTACGCAGGCAGAGCTGCGAGCGGAAGAGGGCGAGGTGTCGAGACGCTGCACGCTCTAGGAGGGAAAAGGAGACTGAGGTGTTTAATCAGTTGGCCAGTCAGTTGCCTCTTCATGACAGCATCATTGCCAACCTTGACAAGGCGTCAGTCATCCGCCTTACGCTGAGCTACCTACACCTGCGCTCTGCCCTCAACACAGGTTTCAAATATATAGTAGCTTGAGTGAAATGTGTGAAAATGACTGTTAATGACCCAGAAATGTTTGTATTGTGCGAAGTGTTGCAGATGAAACTTTTTTTAGTAAGAAGAAATCAAGATTTCTGCTGAGTTTAGGCAGACTGCGTCCAAGTGAGCTCTGTCAGGTGCAAGATTTTTCACCTGAGCAAATTACAAAAGAATCCCTGAAATGTCAAGGATGACATATTTATGCATTTTGTTTACATAAGGGAGGTGATAAATGCACTCTCTTCAAAAACGTATTTATCTGCAGAGTATGTTAATACTCTGGCATTTCAATTTACAGCATTTGAACACCCTTATCCAGAGCGACTTGAGCCTGAACCTGATCATACAAGGTGCTGTACCCCTGTTTTTACCCCCACCATATGAATAATAATAATAATAATAATAATATGTTTAATTTATATAGCGCCTTTCTCAAACCAAGGATGCTTTACAGCAAGTGTTTAAAATAAATAAATAAAAATCAACATAGTTTACACAACATAAGATGCACACAGTTCAAGATAAGCAGACACAACAAACATTAAACAGAAGAGGTAAATAGGAAAGTTTTTAGAAGACATTTAAAGGAGGTGGTGGAGATGGAGGAAATTTTCCGAATTGAGCATAAAGTTAGCACTTACCCAGGAATTCAGGTGATAAATGCAATCTGTAAGAGCAGAAAATCGAAATGTAGAAGAGGGTTTAAAGCTGAGCTAGAGCAGAGTGTCGCCAACATAGCAGTGAAAGGAAAGGCCATGTTTCCGTATGATACCATGAGACCATACGAAGCATGTAAATTTGAAATAAAATAGGACCAAGAACAGATCCCTGTGGGACGCCCTGTTCAGCTGTAACCGTATGTGACGAAAATGCACTGTGGGAAGAAAATGAGCTGGTGGAGGCCATGTGATGCTCTGGGTAATCTTCTCCTATGAAAACCTTGGCATTCATGTGGATTTAATTTGACACATAACACCTGCCTAAACGTGATTATGGTCGGGTAACTTAAATGTGATACTGATCTGTGTAACTCTAACTTATTATAGATGATTATTTTTGTCATTTCAGCATTAAAATAGATTCTCATTTGACATGCTGGGCAAATCAACAAATCTTCAGATAAAAGAGGTTACTTAATCCTAAGCTAGACAAATCTGTTTAACTGTTCCAGGTAATATGGGGCATCTGGTCATGTGTGGTAAATATAGTCCCCTGCTACATTGCTGGTCTGTGCAGCAAAAAATATAACTTTTGTTTGCATTTGCATAAAATATTCTGTCTTTTCCTCCCCTATGTCTCTGTAGTGAAGGTGGGATCCCAGTCTGAGTTGGACACTCAGTGGAGTTCTTCCTGTCTGAAGGCTCTTGATGGCTTTCTGATGATTCTCTCTCAGGATGGAGACGTGGTTTATGTGTCCGAAAATGTCAGCAAGTGTCTGGGCATTCCTCAGGTGACACACTGCGCACACACAGCTAATAGGAACTAGAATGCTTAGCAAGTTTACGTTCGCGCTGAATAAAACACGTCATGGGTGACCTTGCTAAGATATTTTCCCTACGCTGTAGAATCAATGAATATGCCGCATCATAACTCTGGTTCGAAATGACGGCCATCCATTGAAGGAACAATTGTCTGTGTCTGATGGAAGGGCCCTGTTTGGGCCAGCAACTCCTCTTGGCCCCGAGCTGTTCACTTGTCCTCTGAAACTTTAACCAGGAAGAATGGAGCTACAATGTGGAGAGAAAAACAAACCCCACTACAAATATGCTCTATTTAACGTCCAGCCAATCAACGTCTGTTCACTTGAACGGCCAAGGTCTTAAGATTTATAATGTATACATTAGTGTAGACATAATTCCGAATGACAGAAAACCTGTACGAGGCAAATCTTGCGATATCTGTTGACAGAAAAGGGATCAATTATACCATTTAGCAGGTCGCTGTCTTTTAGAACGACTTCCAGTTGATATGTTCTTACAATCCAAGCAATTGTGGTCACAGGCCTTGCTCAAGGAATTTTGGCATCAGGACTTTGTTCCATAGTCAAATACCTTAACAGCTAGGCAGCCACAGTTCTAAATATGTTTATATGTTGTTTTCAATAATATTACACTATTAACAAGTATCTGAGCTATTTTGTGACTGTGGTAATCCCAGTTGTCGACCATGAGAAGGTGAACCCTGGTCATTGTGGTTGGTGGGGTTACATTATAAATATGACAAACAGTGTTAATATTATGGCACATTTGACAGGTCTAATTAAAATGTATTCGAATGTCATTTATTCTCTATTTTGATAGATTGATCTGTCAGGTCAAAGTGTGTTTGATTTTACCCACCCTTGTGACCATGAAGAGATTAGAGAGATGCTGATTAACAGAACAGGTGAGAACACACACACACACACACACACACACACACACACACACACACACACACACACACACACACACACACACACA
>JAUZST010014860.1:0-10442 GCA_034779995.1 Parotocinclus haroldoi
TCTCTCTCTCTCTCTGTCTCTCTGTCTCTCTCTCTCTCTCTCTCTCTCTCTCTCTCTCTCTCTCTCTCTCTCTCTGTCTGTCTCTCTCCCTTTCTCTGTCTCTCTGTCCATCTGTCTTTCTCTCTCTCTCTCTCTCTCTCTCTCTCTCTCTCTCTCTCTCTCTCTCTCTCTCTCTCTTTCTCTGTGTCTTTCTGTCTCTCTCTCTCTCTCACTCTTTCCAGCTGCACCACTATGACCTGGGCTTAACTCAGCAGTGTCCTTATAGACTTCGGAAGCAGACGGTGGAGCCATCAGGTGAATTATGACGAACATCGGCAAGAGGTTTAAACGTCGAGGGAGGATGTTATTCTAGATGCTCTCGTTCTGACTAACACAGCAAACTCTAAGGGAAAATCTCACCGCACATTTCGAGTTGTACAAGAGCTGACTACACTCGTCATCGCATTAAACTCAGGACACACAGGCGCTTCCTAGACCCACATAGCAGATGATTTGAGCTTCCAAACACACACACACACACACACACAAACAAAACCCTACACCTAGACGATTCGCCCAAGCCGCGGCTCAGATAAGACGGTGAATTTCGTCAAGTCTAATCGCCTCCAACTCCGCCAGGATCCACTTCCCCAAGGCGTAATCGACTGAACATCGTCCAGACCGTCCGAACTCGGATACCTTCACGTCTTCAGGGCGGCTATCTAAACCATACACGCACCCTCAGGCTGAGGAACCCGGATAAAACTATTGAAACCGTACGTCCCGCTGTGTTCACTGGGAACGTTACGGAATCGGTTTCAGCGGCTGCCCAAACCTCCCAACGTGTTGGGTTTCCAGAACCAACCGGCTAAGCGCGAGGCTTACATCCTCTTGCGTAACACCAGACAGCAAATAGTAGTAGCAGAAGTCCTAGTGGAACCACCTCTGGAGTGATGACTCATTCTCGTCCATCTGGAGGTCCCGTGGACAAATCTGGGTTTACGAGACCCTTGGAGAACCCAGCTGGTGCCGCGTATTGGGTTTCCCGTGACTAAGCAGCCGAGGCTCGTCATTAGAGAGAGCCGGGTATCAACCAGCGCTAGTTGAAAACGTTCCCCGGAGCGATGAATCAATCTGGATGCGCGATGGACGAACGGGGCTTTTTCGGACCTCGGGAGACGGCTAGAGTTTGCTACCAAGATGGCTGACCTTGCGCATTTTCTGTTCCCATCGCTGGGAAACAGCTGCGCACTACTGGACGTGACAGGAGAACGCTACCAGATTGTGCTGCTTCCAGAGCAGTTCATAGCTCTATACAAAACCACGCGAGCTCCCCGGGGGGGAAGGTCTAGCAAAAAAACCCAGAAGCGCGTCCTACCTGTCGTGTGTCCTTGCCTCGCGTGTTGGTGCTGCGCCAGGTCTATCGTCCGGTCCACCCGAAACATTTTCAGATCCTCCTCGTCCAAGGCTATGTCCCCCCAAAAGACGGCTGGTGAGCAAGGGAGAGACAACGGAGAGGGGGAGAGAATGAGAACATAAGAACATAAGAACCCCTAACGCCCATAACCCCCGACAAAATAACCACACACACCCCCCCCCACCCACCTCCAGAAGAATTGGCCTAATCGGATCTCCCCAATGCGATGGCCACGGTGAACTCTGGGGTAACAACCCCAACCCCAAAAGACACTCAACACAGCCAGATCGCCCAATGGAAACCCTGAGGACAGCAGAACTGCCCCCCAGCGGAACCCTTCAACATAATTCCCGCCTCGTGAGAAACCCCAGGCATGAGAAGCGCCTCAGTGAACTGGACCCAACGAAATTTTCCCATTACGACAGCTCCAAAAAAAAAAAAAAAAAAAACAGCCCCCAAAATACCATACCCCAGTAGTGTACCCGCAATACCCTCCCCAGCGGAAACCCTTTCGGTCGTTTCCCCTCAGTAGAATCGCCTCGACCGAACACCCCATTCGAATTTCCCCAGTCCATTCCTCGGGACCTCAGCCGAATCGTCCCAGTAAGGATGACGGAACTGGCCCTCAGAATCCCCCAGTGACCTCAATCAATTCACCCCAGTTGGATATTATCAATAGGAAGGCCAGCCCGAAACAATCCCCAAAACACAGCACCCTGGACGAAATAATCTCAACAGAACCATTACATAAAATCACCCAACACCCCATCCCCTCCCTCCTCCACCCCAAGGACCCCTCGAGCAAATCCTCAGTAGACCTGCCCCCACCACCACCACCACCACAATGTGTCTGAGGGGTACAATAATTACCCATCCAGACGCCCAAACCCTAGACCCATCTAGACCCATCAAACGTCTAAATACAGGTCGGGTGGAATCGTGGAAGGGCCCCTGTACGAACTCGTTGGTCGCCGTCTGTTGGGCAGACGACCCCAGATGGACCCAAGCTCGTGTTATATTAATTTAAAAACAAACAAAAAAAAAAAAACCAAATCCCTTTTCAGATGGGTGTAATCTGAACTGGAATGAAATGGTTGAAGGCTGTTTGGGATTAGAACGGCTGGAGGGCCGGAGGTGGGTGCATCAGATGGCGAGGCGTTATTTCAACTGAGCGCTTTAATAACCTCAGGACCAAAGCCTGTATTAAACAAAAATAATCATATGAAGAGAAAAAAAACGACAAAAAAGAGATTACAACCGAGACCCAATAAACTCCACCCGGAAGCTTTTACCCATAAACAGATTCCGTTCGTTTTTCCTTCTTTTTCCACGCAAGTGAATAAACAGGTAAATAAACGACGCGTAAGAAAATGTCGATAAATATCATAAACATATGGTACCATCTTTGGTTTGCTTTTGGATTGGTTTGAATTTCTTTCTTTTTTTTTTTTTTTATTTAAATAAAATACAGTTACAAAAAAGTCTATTGGAATTAAAATGCCAAACATATTCCCTGTTCTAACCGTCCTGGTGACCATACGTCCCCGCAAAGATAGGAATATCGCGTGTTTTTGACCTTGTGAGGACATTTCAGAAATTCTAACGCCTCTAACGAAGTACGGTTGTTTTTTTTTTTAAAATTATCATTATTTTACAAACCATCAGAGTCAAATGTTTAATTTGGTTACTGGAGCTAGGTTTAGGTTTAGGGTTAGGGATTTGGATTAGTTAGCATTATGTTAATGGAAGGTCCTCGTAAACCTATAGTTACCAGGACTGTGTTTTTTAGTGTGTTTGTGTTTTAGTGTGTGTGTTTTATATCCCAGGCTGGATGGCTGGTTAAATCCAGGAAGGATCTGTTTTAAAATAACGTTTATCTTCCATCCTGGTGGACAAATGACACGCGTGGTCCTTCACGCACACACGTTTGTTCGTTTCCTCGACTTACCCGAACGCTACAGGCGAATGACCCGGAGTCCCTAAAACACGACAGGCGACATCACACATAAAGCACGTGCAACCCCGCCCACAAACGTCACAGCTAAATAAACGACCGTCGAGGGACCGTTTGGTACAGACGTAACTACAGATGTCTGAGGAACGCGAGCAGGGCGAGTGACGCAGAGCATCCTGGTTCGAAGCCAGCAGCTGGTCCCTAGGGGACCGTCGCAGGAAGGTCCATGAACGGACAAGTTCCGATCCGACCCGACCCGACCCGATCGGGTCTTACGTGGTGCCTGTTTGGGCCAAACCCGAGTCTTCCCCGGGAATCTGCTACGGCACACTGCGTTCTGCACTCTGGCTAATTCCTGTCAGGACCTTTTGCCTTGCCGCCGTTAAGAGACACCTCTGGGTGCTCTTGGATGGCGCAGCGGTCTAACACGCTAGCCCACCTTCGCAGGGACTTGGGTTCGAGTCAAGCAGTGCCCTCTGACTGGGTCAGGTGTCCGTGCGTGAGGGAGGAGGGCGTCCGGGATGGACTGGGATCGTCTCGAGCCTTTTTTTTTTGCCTTGCCTCTGCTGCTCTGGGGACTGAGACTCGGGCGTTCAGGTGGAGCGTTGGTCTAACCCGCTGGCCCGCCCCTGCAGAGACCTGGGTTCAGGTCGATGGATGGGGCTCCTCTCAAGTTTAGGACGTTTTGCCTTGCCACTGCTGAACCTGGCTGCCCTCGGACTCGTTACTTGGGTAGAACAGCGGCTTAGTGCGTCAGTCCATCCCCCCCTTGAACAGATCTGGGTCGGAGTCTGGGACACACACACACACACACACACACGCGTCTGAGCGAGGCAGTTGGACGCAATGGATTGTTTTTCGTCTCAAGTTCATTCGTCTCAGGAGAAACTGTTTAGGATCGAGACTGGGCGCTCGGGTGGTGTGACGGTCTGGGACGTTTGCCCACCCTGCAGAGACCTGGGTTCAAGTCAACGCAGGGACTTCTGAGGGAGGTGAGTCCCATTCTCGGGGAGCACAGCTTCACGCACGTCTCCAGAGAAGACCGTACACCGCCTATGACACCCCAGACAGAGAAGATCCAGAGGCACCACAGAGGGGCGAGCCGAGGAGTTTCGAGGAGCTTGGTGAAGACGGGCAACATGTCGGACGTTGGACCAAGCGACCGAACCAGTTGAGACCTGTTGTCCGTTGTCCCAGACTTGGGGACAAGACAAAGACCCGCGTCCTCGGACTCTCTCCATCGTGCCTCAGTCATCGCTTCCTCGGCAGCGCCGTTTTTGTTTTGTTTTTTTTCCCCCCGCCCGACCGTGCCGCACCGAGCGGCCCCCGGTCACGCATCGGAGCGCCCGAACACGCACGTCCGGTCGCTCGAAGCCGACATTTCTTAATTGGCGCGAGGCACTCTGGGAGAGGAAGAGTGCGCCTTGCTGATTCACGCCGTTGCGCTCCAAAACTAACAGAGCGCGGCGGGGCCAAGTGCTGAGTCGGGGATATTCGGCAATTTTTTTTCGGAAGCTGGCTGTCAGGACAGAGTGCTCCTGGAAAATCCTGTTTAACACAATGTGACATGCTTCCCTTCCCTTAGATAGGCGCGCGCGCACGCACGCACGCACGCACTGAGCTAAGCACGAATCGGTGCCTTCCACCTGGTTGGCGGTCACACAGATACTAGGTTATTAGGCTCGACGGCGCCCGGTTACGGACAGACCCCGGGAGCAGCAAGGAGAACCAGGATCGGTCCTAAAAGCTGTAGAGCTCCCCCCGGTGGAGAGCGTACACCATCCTGAACGCGAGCGAACGCGCGGTTCCGTAAGCAAAATTCCGCTTCGGCTTTTGCAAACATCAGCGACACACAATGCCTGGCGCTTTCTCTTTCAGTTCCGGTCCGTTCTGCTGCGCGGACATTTTTGTTATCGCGACCCTCTTCTGCGCGGCGCGTGAATGGCCGTCCGAGCTAACGAGAGAGAGAGAGAGAGAGAGAGAGAGAGAGAGAGAGAGAGCGAATGAAAGACTCTTCTCTAGCTAAGTGGCAGGATGCAGCCTACCAGGAAGAGATAAGTGCCTGAATGAAGTGGGCTCCCACACTTGCCCCTCTCACTCTCTCCACCCCCTCCCCCCACAACACACACACACACACACACACACACACACACAGAGGCGTAAACACACACACACACACGGAGGGAAATCGGCGTACAAAGACGTGGAAATGTGTTTGGTGCACTCTAATGGCACGAGATAAGCGCGGGGCAAAATATTCACGCTCAGCTTTCCCAAGAGCAACAGCGGCAAGGCTGGCGGCCCCTTTGCGCGGGGTCGTTTCGCAGGGGCCCGCCGCAGTAGACGCCCACGCCGGAAGGTCGCACGCCGGCGCTTGAGGAAACACGCGCTTGCTAGCCTGCAGGCACCCCTAGACAGGTCCCTGTTCTGGAATGGAACGGCTCCCCGTCCCCGGGGGGGGGGGTTAACAGTACTGTGCTAAAAGTCTTAGGCCACCACTAGATTTCCAGATTACTCCTCCTACCCAGGAGCACCTTGGCTTAAAGGAGCTTTTCGCAACTCTAGATCCAAAGCCGGACTGGGCAAGCCTGGCGCCACAGCGGCAAGGGGAAAAACGCCGATACATTTGCGAACTCTCAAAAGGGAGATGATATTGGCGATCATTAAACCGTGTTGTGGGATCGATAAAGTGGGCGGCACCGGCGCCTCACAGCAAGAAGGGCCCGGGTTCGATACCTGGGTGGAGCTGAATGGGTCCTATGGGTTTGGGGTCAGCGTGGCCTCCCCGTGTCTGGGCGGGTTCACTCCAGTGTCCTCCCACAGTCCAAAGACATGCGTGTTAGGTTAATCGGCGTCTCTAAAGTGGCCCTGACTGACGTGTGCGTGACTGTGTGTGTGTGTGTGTGTGCGTCCCACCTAGGGTTGTTCCTGCCCTTGCGGCCAGAGTTGGTCCGTGACCGTGTGATAATGAATGAATGAATGAAGTAGCGCGGTTTCAGTGCCAGTACCGAAGTCCGGTTATTACACTTTTCTGAAGTGCTTTCATTTTGGGTGACCTTTTCCTAAATCCGCACTACATTTCAAAGTCAAATATCCTATTTTTACCCCGCTGCATCGTGAGAAATCCGTCGCTCCTTTTGCGTAGCGCGTGCATGAAAACGTAGCACGTCAAAAAAAATAAAAAAGAAAAAGAAGCACAACGTGAGCAAAGCGATAGCGAATTCGATTTTTTAATTTTTTTTTTTACCTACACTTAGTAGACTCTGCATGTGTATAAAAAATTTTTTTTTAAAAACTCGAAGGCAAATACTTTTGTTGACTTCTGATTTCACTGGAGCCACAATGAACCTATTAAACTCAAGTGCCTGGTTTGTTTGGGCTACTCTGTCCGGCGCTAAATCCAAGCTACTCGGCACAGTCTGCTTCTTCTTGTTATTTAAGCAGCACAAATAAGTACCAGGTAGTTATTTAAAGGTCTATTATTATAATTCTGACCTGGATCTACATTATATATACGAGTTTGGCTCGAATGCAAAAGTTCAGGCCCCCTTATTTAAAGCTCTAATAAGATAGCAGTGCAGTTAGCCTCAAGCTATGTCTTTGTCATTTAAGCAGCACAAAAAAAGTAAAAGCCAGTTATTTAAATGTGTAATATTATAATACCGACACCGATTTACACTATACATGCACAGGATATGAATCCAGTCTTGTGAAAAAGTTTAAGCACCCCCGACCTCCCTTCTTGTTTTCAGCTCCTAAATAACGAAGCATCTTGAATACAACGTAACGCAACGGCAAGAACCGAAACACGACGTGCAGCCGCGCTTTTTTAAATCTAGAAAATAGTCGAGGCGCTACGCTTGAAATCGGGCGCGTGAGAAGTCTTTAAAAACCTTTTATTTCGAAAAATAACCCCTACAAAATATGTCCTTAAGCTAAGCGGTGCCTCTCAGCTGTACACGGCTTTCTGTGTGTGTGTGTGTGTGTGTGTGTGTGTGTGTGTGTGTGTGTAATGGCAGTATGGACGGACCAAAAAATCCAAAAATTCAAGGACAGAACATATCTAAAGAAAGTATAGTAAATAATGTGACATAGGATCATATATGAACAATAATAGGGCTGTACCGATCCGATACTCTGTATCGGTATCGGCCCGATATGTGGTAAAATCACTGGATCGGAGATTGGATGAGGGGAAAAGAAAAACAGTTGAATCCGACCTATCACGTTTACGCTTTACTACACTAGGCCGTAAGCCTCGGGTTAAAACTGTTAGCTAGTAGCGTTTTCATCATGTCAGCTGTGTGGAGTTATTTTAAGCTCAAGGATGATGAAAGCGCAACAGCTGTAACGTATCAAGAATCGGTAGCAGCGTATCGGTATGGCCAGATATTTAACTTTGCAGTATCGAGATCGGTATCGGGAATTTTAAAAATGGTATCGAGCCAGCCCTAAACAATAGCAAACAGACAGCGGTGAAATACAATCTTGTGATGCGTCTGCTAAAACAGACGATGTAACGAAATGGCATTAGAGGCTAGGCGTATTTTCAGGATTGCGTCACCGCGTGAAGCCGGTTTCACACCGAGCATTCATATGGAACTCTTTTGGGGGATGAACTGAGTTTCTGGACGTCGGCGACCAGCCCAAACGGGACCAGTTCGGCTTTATCTCTTACTGTTTACACAACCGGGCAACGCTAACCGTCCATACTGACTCTTTGTTATTCAAAGTGCCCCCTGCATTCAGGAATCGGACGCCCGTGGCGCTCCTTAGCGCCTGGGCGTCCAAAACGAGGAGGGTGGATCAGCAGAAGGACGGGGCTTTGCATCCAGAAGACTAAAAAAGTGCACCCCGGTGCCTGGGGTGCGCACGGAACGCACCCGCGGTGGCAAAACTGGCCGAGCGACTGTCCAATCGTCGAACTTGGGCTTTTCCCACTTATATATTTGGACGGTTTTTTTTTGTTGTTGGTTTTTTTTTACAAAAACCTTTACGTACTACACGCGCTACAGGCTAACAGAGCGAGCACAAGCGCTGCCGTTCAGCCCTAGCCCTCCATGCTTCTTAAATGTCTTATTCAGTAAGTAAAAAAATATTCACAGCTACTTAATGTAGGTCTAATATTCTAATACTGACATAGATTTACACTATGTATAAGAGACCGGCCCATATACAGTCTTGTGCAAAAGTTTAGGCCCCCTTATTTAAGCCCTAATAAGATAGCAGTGCAGTTAGCCTCAAGCTACGCAGCGCAGCCTGCTTCTTTGTCATTTAGGCAGCTCAAATAAGTAAAAGATAGTTATTTAAAGCTCTAATATTATAATACTGATACAGATCTACATTATATGTACGAGACTGGCTCGAATACAAAAGTTTAGGCCCCCTTATTTAAGCTCTAATAAGATAGCACTGCAGTTAGCCTCAAGCCCTGAGCACAAACTCTGCCTGCTTCATTAATCCGTACAAATATTTAACAGTCCGTTAATGTGAGTAAAAGATTACAGCAGTGTCAGATATCTACGTTAGATATACACACACACACACACACACACACACACACACACACACACACACACACACACACGAGTTTGGCTCGAACACAAAAGTTTAGGCAGTCTTATTTAAGCTCTAATAGGATAGCACTACAGTTAGCTCCAAGCTACTCGGCACAGTCTGCTTCTTCTTGTTATTTAAGCAGCACAAATAAGTACCAGGTAGTTATTTAAAGGTCTATTATTATAATTCTGACCTGGATCTACATTATATATACGAGTTTGGCTCGAATGCAAAAGTTCAGGCCCCCTTATTTAAAGCTCTAATAAGATAGCAGTGCAGTTAGCCTCAAGCTATGTCTTTGTCATTTAAGCAGCACAAAAAAAGTAAAAGCCAGTTATTTAAATGTGTAATATTATAATACCGACACCGATTTACACTATACATGCACAGGATATGAATCCAGTCTTGTGAAAAAGTTTAAGCACCCCCGACCTCCCTTCTTGTTTTCAGCTCCTAAATAACGAAGCATCTTGAATACAACGTAACGCAACGGCAAGAACCGAAACACGACGTGCAGCCGCGCTTTTTTAAATCTAGAAAATAGTCGAGGCGCTACGCTTGAAATCGGGCGCGTGAGAAGTCTTTAAAAACCTTTTATTTCGAAAAATAACCCCTACAAAATATGTCCTTAAGCTAAGCGGTGCCTCTCAGCTGTACACGGCTTTCTGTGTGTGTGTGTGTGTGTGTGTGTGTGTGTGTGCGTATAAATGAGAGCGTGTAGGTAATGGCAGTATTGACGGACCAAAAAACATGCCTTTAAAAGCTTCTCCCTCTCATTAAGTTGTAAAAACACGACAAGCCGGGTAGAAACCTGGACGGGCCGGCCTTGGGTAGCACTGCAATCATGCAAACACACAGACACAACACAAAACAACACAACACATACAGTGCAAGGTTTGAATAGAGAAGAAAGAAAAGCAGCGCATCAGTGACAAAGGGTCCACGCGCCCATTAGGCCCGAGCTCGGGTTTGTTTACGTTTCTGGGCCCCCCAAACAAGGGGGCGCGGGCCATGTTTGCATAATGTGAAAGGATTTGCTTATTCTGTAGCAGCAGGGCCATTATGATTACAATGTCTTAAGATAACAGCGACAGATAGGGAGCTCTAATGACTGGGTAATGACACGAGCCCATTACTGACCTATAGAAACTCACGCTGCATGCTTTATTTATTTCTTTCGGGTTGTTTTGGGGTTTTTTTGTTTGTTTGTGTCGAAAAAAACCAGCAGAGGTTTCTGTGGAGGGCAGCTCAAGCCTCGTTCTTATTGGGACCGACCGTGTGTGTGTGTGTGCGCGCGCGTGTAAGATAAATGCTCTTTTGCTCACTCAGCTCGGCTGGCGTTAGTGATCGAAGGTGTTCAATGGCTCGCCTATTTTTAGGCCGTCAGCATTTTGCAGGACTCACAAAGGCGGCTAAAAAAAAAACACTGTATTGGCACTTTAGGAGGAGGGGCGGGGGTGTGGGGGTGTGTGTGTGTGTGTGTGTGTGTGTGTGTGCACTTGCACTTTCAAATTATAAATTCCTTTTATTTCT
>JAUZST010014861.1:0-10442 GCA_034779995.1 Parotocinclus haroldoi
GTGTGTATGTATATATATATATATATATATATGCACGAGATATTGCCCATTACCACTATGCGCATCGTTACACTGTTGCATCATGTTGCATTGTCACCTAACAGTTCCTAACAGTTGTTTGATCAAACAGACACTTAAGCACTTTTTTTTTTTTTTTTTTTACCAAGTCTACTGAGAAGAGAATTACAGTAGTTAGTTAGTTAAACCCTGCCTAAACGGATTTGCTCTTGTGACAGGGTAATGAAAGGGTTTGTTACCTTGGCATCAGCAGGATAGCCGTTAGCAATAGTATACTTGGATTCCACATGATGTTTAGTCTGTTCAATCATCTGCCTGCCAAAGCCTGTTACACTCTGCAAACACAAACACGCAGTGAGCTACAGAATTGGTTTAGATCAAGCTGATTGTGGGTAAAGAATGAAGCTAACCTGTGAGATCTCCAGGCAAGGCAGTTTGCCCACCTGTGCCCCAGTGAAACCGTACACGGAGTTGGCGCTGATCTTCAGAGCCAGCTGCCTTCCATCCAACACCTGCTTTCTAAACGAATCGGTCTCCTTCTTCAGATCAGCCTTCGCCCTGAACTCACAATCATGCATTTACAATTCTACTTCTAAAACAATTCCGGGCTGCAGGTTCTCGTTTCTAACATTTCAGCGTTACTCGCGCCGATTTGAATTGAATTGCGTTTTTGCCCTCACCTTTTACGGGCACTCAGCAGATTCTCCAGGATCTCTGGCAGGAGGCCCTTCCTCACTGAGCTTTTAACAAACAGATCTCCTGTAGGGGTCCGAATGAAGTCCTCTGATGAGAGCCTACAGACACAAACACATTTTATTCACATAAACTAGCACAGAACTAAAAGTACAAACTACTGAAACTTTAGCTCACCCCAGTTTGTCTTGCTGGCCTTTCTGCAGCAGTGTAGTGTAGCACAGATTATGAGCCATCATAATGGATGGGTACAGTGAGGAGAAATCCAGAGTGGCAATAGGAACGCTGTAGTACCTGTTCACATGGACATTAAAATGACATGAGCCTGGGTTTGCAAGCCTAGAAATATACATGTATTTATTTCTTAAATGGTTCAGATCAGAAAACGTTTATAAATGTGTGTTCAGTGTTCTAAACAGTAACAGTTTCAATACTGCTCACACAAATTGACATTTCAAAATGAATAAGAAGCGATTAAGAGATGAGCAGTTACTTCATTAAACAAGATAATCACAAAGTTGTTTGATTACGTAAATGGGATGCAAACTCAATTATGGTGATCAAGTAGCAAGTGATATAATCATGGGGGTGAACAGAAGCATGTTAAACTAGACGAGAGTGCCCCCACATTGACTGTTCAGCAGGGTGTATGATCACCCAAGACACAAACACACACGGACAGTGATGGGGCATGAACAGGAACAGATTATCTAGAAGTTCTTGTGGGATCGTGAACACTGTGACTTTGTTGCTAAACTGGCATGGCGGTTGTGTAGACCAGTTGTGTGAGGCCAGAGTAAACCCATGTGGATAGAGGGAGTAAGTACGTGCAAACTACTTGTGACGCAGCTACATAAATCACTTGTGCTAGCGTGTTGTCATAAAATATAAAATAATAATAAAAGATAGTTATTGCTCAAGAGTGTCTGTTTGTGTTTTTTGGGGATTATTGCCATATCAGCAACATCTTGGCTATTTTATGGCATCCGCAGACATTTAAAACCAAAAAACTGTGCTGGCTGAAAGTTTCGAACATTCTGATAAAACGTTTTATTGTAAGGGAAGTTAAAAATTAGTTTGGGGACTGTTCACCAGCTAAGAGATGTGTGTGAGTGGGTGTGGGTGTGTGCGTGAGAGTGAAAGAAATACAGAGAAAGAGTAGGAAAAAAAAAAAAGAGACTTGGAGAATCAAGGAGCTGCACTCAGCTCTACAGTGAAAAACGACTTAAACTTACATCTTAAACAGGTAAACAAATAGATAAGTGAAGGCCAATGTTGATATTTTGGAAGGCCACAAACAAACAGCCAACGGGGATACTGACCCTTTCTCTGGCTCGATGACTGTGGCACCAGTATAGTCCTCCCCACCTTCGGTCTTTACTACCGGCATCACCAGGTCCTGCTTCATAGCCTACAAACACATGCAGAAACGCTGCTTTTAGCAAAACGTGCTGCTCCAGTCCTGAATGCGTTCGTGTTCAGTGAGCAGGGCATTACATGTGTGTGAACTGACAGACCTGTCGCAATAACTGAGAAACAACTTTAATCTGCTGGCCACGGGACAGCAAGTAGGTCAGCGGCACACCGGTTACTCTGGCCATCTCCATGTAGTTAATCACACACATCAGCTTCTGGAGCAAACGCAGCGGCAAGTAAGCATCCTTCAAACAGTACACAGCCAAACGCCGCCTGGTCTGCTCATTTCCATTCTGCAGAGAGAGGAAGAGAAGTTTTTGGTTTTTTTGGTTCATCTGTGAACTATGGGGGAGCAGAGATTAAGATCTTGGACTACAAGCGGCAAGCTTCAAGTGACAACATGAATACACTGTCGGACAACAACGCATTTGCTTGGATTAAATCAGGTACGAAATCATTCTGGATAAGAGCATCTGCTCCATATAAAATGTATTAAGGGAAGTTGTATTGAAGTAAGTCATCATGAATAACATCCCAGCTGTGATTTGGCCACAGGAACAAGTTGAAGGAGAGTGCCATAGATCACAACCATGCTGTTATACTGATAACACAACCTCAAGTGTTCTATAGGTCTTTTATAAAAGTTCTTTTACAACACAATACCGAAATAAAATAATTAAAAGAAACCCTGAAATTAATTCAGACTATAGTTTAATATTGACTATGCCTATTGCCAATAGGTAGGTCCACAGCAATTGATTTGTTGCTACAGCTAACAATAAACAATAACAATTCCCTACTCTGCTATAACACAATATGCAAAAACAGACATTTTTAGTGTAGATGAAATGGGAAAGTCCACAACCAAAAATAAAATTCATATAGAACTAAACAATATAATCTGGAAAATTATTAGATTTATTTCACTATTTGTATAAGTCATAGGTTTGTCTGCATTAAGCTTGTCCTTATTTTGCATGGCTTTTCCACAAAGACGTCGCTGTGAAAAAGCCATGCTGTTCTCCGAAAAGTCGGCACAGTGAGAACTAACCAACCAATCACATTATAAGGCTGGAAATAACTTACTGTTGGGTAAAAATTAAGATCCAGTGTTCAATAAAGAGATTTTTCATTTGCACTCAAGTGAATTACACAATCCTACTGGCGAGAACTCTCGTCTAATGCACTCTTACTGGGCTGTACCTGCAGGTCTGTGATGATGGAGTGCTGCACGTCTTCCTTCTGTTCCTGCAGGAAGTGGAAACTGACAGCATTGAGGGTGTAGGAGCGCAGTTTATAGTCTCTCAGCAACACCTGGAATTAAGAGAATTTACAACAGAGGGTTAATAGTTGTTCAAACTGCTTGGGGTTCAAATTCATGTCTGTAAAACAGAGCCAAGAGATACACATGCACTGTTTATGCCCTGCATGGGGATTAAAAAATAGATCTAATAAGAAAGATCTCTATGGTTAATGCATTTAACTTGCTGTTTAGCAATGTGAAAAAATAAAAAGCAATCTGCAAGCACCAAGTTTAAAAGAACATTTCACCATCTGAATACTCAGTTTTCACAGTATTATAAACATATTAAAGGAGAATTTAGGACTTTGTTTAATTATTCAAGGTCGCCCACAGTGGCCATTTTAAGTCCTGTGTCTTTTAATATTCCTCTTACAACAACACAGATGAACACTGATATCATCTCACAATTATTGAGGGTAAAATGGGGTAAAAACAAAAAAAATCCATACATTTATCCTTTACAAAGAGTGAAAGTGTTAAATTGCAAGCCTGGATATCAGCTATCTGTTAGAGACAAACAACTCAGGAACTACACAAGCCTCCGTGGCACTACAGTGAAATGTGGGAGGAAAGAAGTGGGTTACGGTAATGTTTTGGTTATTCAGTATTTTACCTGTAAAAGGTCAAACTGCACTCTGCCCTCCATGTTGACGGTTTTGTTTTCTCTGCGGCCCATTTGTTTGCTCTGGAAGCTGGATTCCTTAAGAACAGATTTGATGCCCCTCACTCGGCCCAGATAAGGGAACAAATTCACCTACAAATACACAACATGAAGCGCATTACCAGTTACCCATTAGTCAGAAAATCTCCGTACAAAACGCAGCATATCCTGAAAAAACAAACCGCGTTAATATATGAAATATGTTACTATTTACATTATGGCAGTAACATGTACTGAAATGATTTTCGGTCAAAAATAAAATTTTGACCTTATTAAAAGGCCATCAAAACTGCATTACTGATATTTAGGCTACTAGCTGTGTAACAGGTCTCGAATAATCCGTGATCCGTACAGATCACATCCCACGGATCGGTACACAAGTGAACGGAAGTGCCAGAAGTTTGACCATGCCAGTATGGAATGCAGTTTTAGTAATTGTTATATAGCTGAAGTGATCATTTTTTTAAACCTCGATAGGGATGTAAAGATATACTCAAATCCACCGTGTCACATGACAGCGCGTTCTAAACAGTAAATACTAAAGTCACCATGGCTGCTAGAGAGGAGAACTTGAAAAGCCTCCCACATTAAATCACATATGTGGGAGCATTTTGGTTTCCCTGTAACATACTGTATGCTGACAGCGGAGAACAGGTGGGGACAAAACCGTTACAGTTGGTAGGCATTGTGGCAATAGAAAGCAATATGACCACGGAAATACGTCGAGTACGGCCACACATTTAAAGCGGCATCACCCAGGTATGTCAGCGACGAAAAGAGTGGCCCAGACACAACAACTTCTTAACACGGCATTTAAGCAGTCCTTTGCAACAGCATCGGAGCAGGCTAAGGTTATTACCAAATCTATCAGGATGTTTATAGCTGCAGACATGATGCCGTACCGTGGAAAACGGCTTTAAAAATATGGCGAAAGTGCTTGAGCCACGCTACGAAATACCATCACGCGTACACTTCAGTAGGAAGACTGTGCCAGATCTTTACTCTTAAAAACAAAGTCGTGTCTTTCTTTTTTTATGCTGATTGCCGATCCGTGACTCAAAAACCGCGAAACGAGCCGACACGAGATTTGAGATTCGTTACGTGCCTAATATTTACTGTAATTAGAATGACTGAGGGTTACTAAGTTAAAGTTAAATGTAGCCGTTTTGACCTTCTGGTCTATAGTCCAATACCTCAGTCACTACAGTTCACAGATATCGCTTTAGTCACTGTAATGCTCTGAAATGATTTGACAGGGTAGAAATCTGTGGCTGCTGCTCAAAAGTAATGCACCGTGATCAGTGCAGCATAGTGAAGAATTGAACAAGCATTTGAGGTACTACAATTTTTTACAACCATTGATTTTAAAGCATTTCCCAGATTTCTCAATGGCTCAGTACTGCACCACTGACAAGCACAGAACGCCTGCATCTCATCTCATTCAAGTGTTTTGTTAGGGTTCTGTTCTGCTCCAATGGTAACATCAGCTTATCTTTAAAATCCCATGCTCACACGTACGAGACTGCCCAGTGCTTCTTTACTTTATTATTTCTCCAGGAGGTTAACAAATGCTGCTGTGTGTGAATGTTTTGGCGTCCTAAAACCCATTCGTTACATAGAATACCGAAACAGGCAAGTGCAGGAAATGTGCAAAAAGCAGGCCGTTGTATAAAAGTGCTTGTTTATGATAGGGTTAACACACCTTTAAGGCAGCAGCTCTGTTGAGAAGGTATGGCAGGTCAAAGTTTTGAATATTATAGCCAGTGATGATGTCAGGATCGACCGTCCTCACAAACTCTGCCCAGCTCTGAAAACGTACAGAAGAAAAGTATAAAGTTCTGAAAAAGTATGTATGTATGCATGTGTGTATATGTATGTGTATATATATATATGTTGTGAAAGTGTGCTTTTTTCACTGTTTTTACTGTACCTGCAGTAGCTGCTTCTCCTGCGTGAAGCAGAGGATCTGAGAGCCCACTATACTAGCACAGCTCTGTAAGGTAAAAACGGTGCGGATGAAGGGTTCCTTCTCTCCCTGACGCTGCACCATGGAAGCGATCTGAATCACAGGATCAATCTCAGGCTCTGGGAACACTCCTAAATACACCCAAAAAAATAAAAAACGTTTTATGCATGCTGGTCTCTCACCGATTTCTATAATGGGTTGAATTGGAGGTGATTCAATTAAGGCCTGAATAGTTACAGTACAGTTACAAAACAGTTACAGACAGTTACTAATACTGGCTAATATTACGGTTTCATGGGAACTGGAGGAACTCGCATGTTAAATATCGTAGTTTAACGTCTCTCCGATCAATGTCTTTTCGCTTCAAAATCCAAGGTCTTACAAATAATAACAGGAAATGTAAATCCGTCTTGTAGACATCTTATTTACATCCGAATGACAGACAACTAGTACGAGTGAATTCTTGCAACACCTGGTGACGGAAGAGAATCACTGGCAGAACACAGTCAACGTTTCATTTTCAGCGCGTGTCAAGTTTTATAAAAGACACAAAGACTACAGTATTGTATAGTATAGGTACTTCATGAAATGTCATAATGTACTGATTATATGATCAAAGTTGTTTTCCTTTTCGATTTTTATTTACCATGGGATTCTACCTTTTATTGAGAATGTCTCATGGATTGAGATATGGGAAGGCGTTTCTCCATCTTTTTTTCCCCCTTCTCTCAGAAAAGCATATTGTCTATCATTATAAAGGCATCGATCACAATCCGATAAAATATCTTCATTTTATTATGTCAGAACGAGTTCATTTGGAGGGACGGATGCGTCACCAGGGGTAGATCACTTGTTCCTTCTTTTCTTTTGAGGTTTGTTTTTGAGCAGGCGTTTACGGAATCACTAAACATGTTGTGAAGCGCATGTAGAACACACATTTCCATTACGAAACTAGGACTGGGAACATGCATTTCTGTTACACACCTTTTCTTCCAGCACACTCAATGTCAAAGCTCAGCACCCTGAGAGGAGCAATTCTCTGCCAGTCTCCCTCAGCAGGGTGGCTGATCAGATCCGTCCATGCTACATCCACTTCATACTGACACAGAGACACCTGGGTGACAGACAGATGTGATCATGACTCTGCAGTGTTTAGAGCAATAAATGAAAAACAGGTTAAAATGATTGATTGAAAAGCAAGTGTTAATTAAATCAATATTAATTACGGTCAGAAAACTAAATAAGCCCTTATAAACAGGGGGCCACTACCTTTCCTGGCTCTCTGGAGTCAGTCGCTCCGCCACTCTTCTCGTCCCTAAGCTTGTACTTCCCTTTAGGTAGTTCGATCCAGCAACAACCCACCACATCACTGTCCACCATGAACCTGACATATACAGACACATACATTTGGTCTCCAAAATGGTATATAACCACAGCCCACTCAGACATGGCTGTGTTTTTAATTTTTTATTTTAAAAGAACATCCTAAATCTCACACCTGATCTCGAAGTCAATGTTGGCCTCATAAGCAGAATAGAACTGTTTTTGAAAACTGCCAAACACAAAGCCCTGCTCCAGGAGACGTTTTGCCGGGGCAACCAGACGGGGCATCGCCATGGTGATTCGTAGAAAGTCCAAAATACACTTGCCATGGTAACCATACATACCTCAGTAAGGAGAAAAAAGAGACTGTCAAACAAAAGTAACAAGCAACAAAACAGCAACTTTACCACTGCACAGAAATCCAAAACTTTTGGTAGCACTGCTGTTCATGTATTCAAACATCTGATTATTATTACTCTTATCTGCTCTGCAGTATACTTCACCACTGGTATGTGCAGTAGGCATGAGGATGCCACATCATACATTCTGTAGTGACTCAATTTATAATTGTCTAAATGATATCAAATATCTTGCTTACACCCTTTGCCATATTTTCATTCGGCCTCTATTTTACATTCGAATATAAAAATAAATGCACATAAAAAATAAGTTTATGTATTACTCATTTTATAATTTTCCCACCAAAGAAGATATATTTTGAGACACCTAGGCACATCTTCCATCACCCCCAAGCGTGCTCGTTTGAGCTGTGGCCCTTGCAACTCGGAGAGTTCATCTTAAAACTGTTGTAGAACAAACTTTTTATTTTATTATTCTATTTACCAAACTAACCATCTGGTTTTGTTGCCATGTCAATGCCATAGTTCCCTCCCCATAACTGCCCCCAAATTCAAACATCAGCAAAACGTACGCGTATGAGCCAGCCTCAGGGTGTGTGTGTGTGAAATTAACTGGGTTAGGACTGAAAAGAAATCCATTAATTGAATCTCATTAATTAGAGCGCAATCCAATTAATTTAGAGTGCTGAGGTTCCACTGTAAATTTCTTATGTACAATAATTATATAGTGACCTTCAAAATCATCCCTTTCATTCGCTCTATTGACTCTTCTTTTTCTATCTGCAGTGGAAAAAAAAACAACGGCTCTTTCACAGACCCAAGTTTACAGCACGACTCACTCTCTTTGCGGGTGATGTCCACTGCAAGCACGGTGACCGATATGTTATCCTTGTTGGAGCGCATGTCTTTCAGCACTGCAGAATTCAGCTCTTTCTGAAACTCGGCCAGGTGAGAACTGTTGAAGCCTGAGTGAGCAGGACAGTGAGGGATAAAGTACTTTCATGTGATACGTCTCATTTTTATGTCAGCCGAGACTCACCAGCTGGAGCGGGGACGTAGAAATAAGGGGCAAAACCATGTATATGACAGCAGACACTGTTCCCATTGTCCGTCATGCCAAACATGCGGACTATCGGAACCTTCCCTTGGACCTGTCCTGGCATACCAGCTACAGCAGAGCCTATGCACAAACATACATACATTTAAAAATGATCAAAGGGGCTGTAGCAGCAGTGCTGTAAGAGGAAATATACTTCTTTACAAATAGGAGCTTTACCCAGATAGTAGTCCAAGTCGATCTGCTGGAAGATGAGCGTGTCTTTATCTGGATGAAGCAGTGGTGCATGAGGGCGACGCCAGCGAGGGTTCAGGTCAGCTGAGAATAAGTCGCCTGAGCAAAAGCAGGGTAAATAGGGCACAATTCATTTCTCACCACCTGCATGCATACAATATTCCAACTATAAGAACACTTACCCACTGGAATGACGTCATGCCCTGCTTGGCCCTCCCCAGACTCCACCTCCATATCCATTTCATCAAACATAGCAAGCTCCGTTTCAAATTGGGACGGACTATCCTCAAATTCTGAACCAATTTTGCCCCTCTTGGCCTGAGAGGCACCACCAGGTCCTCCATTCCGCCTCTTATAATCCATGGTTTATCTAAAAGACAACAAGCAAAAAGGAAATCCAACTTCACATGTGCTCCTTGATATTAATTTAACTGTCTAGACTAAGCTACATTCTACACAAGACTTGAGAGCAACTATTTTCCCAGCACAAATTTTAAAACATGACCCAAAGACAAGACAAAAGATTTGGGTTAATGTTTTTCACCAGCAGGAGAGATGATGAAGGCGTATACGACCACAAAACTAGAGATAGGGGTTCTGACTGCTTTACACTTTGTGGGACATGCCAAATTACCATTACAGATTTCTTTGGTCGCGAATTTGAGTCTTGGGAGTGAATGATTTGCAGCTAACTGCATGATAACTGCAGTTATGCCGAAATGTCCAAGACCCTAAAGGACAGCAAATCACTATTTCACCATCTATTAACGCTTTGAGGACCAAGGGACCTTAAGGTCCTGAAAGGGTTAAGGGGATGTGATTGATGTTGATAAAAAAGGACAGATCTGGAATGCCCAAAGTCTCTTTAAGTTCAAGAACTCAGAAAACAAGATTATTTTGAGAAGAACATGAACGTTTCACTTGTGCACACATGGGATGTTTCACCCTGTCCCAGTACCAGTCAGGTGTCATAGTACAAGTGGAAGTGGGGACTGTGGTGGCCTAGTGGTTAGGGTACTGGACTATAGACCAAAAGGTCCAGGGTTTAATTGCTGCATCCCTTAACCATAAATAAATAACTAAATGTAAATGGTGGTGGTCTGACCCCAACCCCTGCTGTAGGAGAGCAGACCACACGTGGGGGTAGATTTGATGATCTAAACCTTGGTCCTGAGGTCGAGACAACAGACAGGCCAACCAGAAAGTCCCAATAATGGTAACGGGCTTCCTATTATGCAAGCATTCAGCGTATTTTACGGGGTGGCAAACTCTAAAATCAAACTAAATACGCTGGCCCTAAAAAACAATACGATTAAGAACTAGACAAAAAGTTAAATGATATTCATTGTAATTAATCGGGGAAGCAGTGCTAACCATAAACCTTAAAACGCATCCACCCAATTACAATTAAC
>JAUZST010014862.1:0-10442 GCA_034779995.1 Parotocinclus haroldoi
TTTAAGAAGACACTTAAAACAACCTCATTTGACACAGCTAACAAAGGCAGTGAGGTTAAAGCTAAAGAACCAGACACAATCCGGTAGCCCTTGCTATCTGTGTTTAGCAGCAAAGCAGTACCCATTCAAATAAAATGTAAGAAAATGTTTTGTATGAAAACATTTAGAATTCTTAGACAGAAAGAAAATCAGAATCAACCAATATGGACAAGAATATGGTAGATAATATGTAAAAAAAATATGTATATCCTTACTTTGATTTCAGTCGGTCTTCTTAGTCTGTGCGTGCACGCAAACTTAGCCAGGAATCGACTGGCTTAATCAAACATTGTAGCCAGGTCTTCTTATTCTCAGAGCTCTCGCTTCTTCATGGCTAGACTGGGTTGCTTGTTTCTCATGCTGAATCTGGCAACCCTGGAATAAAATGCAGAATCTGTATTTAGTGAGATTGGGAACTGATGTTGGTCAGTGTGCCCTGACTCACAGAAGGTATTCCAGATCATCTCACACATGTCTCCAGTCACGGTGCACAGTCTCCATTAAGGGTGGCAATATGTAGAAGTACATGTCAGAGAGGAAACCTGATAGCACTGAGCGTGGCTAGCATAACAGTGACCACTGATTACAGGTGCCTATATACTTTAGCCATCTAGTCTAAGGTGATTTTGTGCCTTTTTCCTGTCCCCGAGCACATGGTGGACATTTGCTCCGGGAAAAGCGAAAGGTGCAAACATGCATGCAGCTGCTTTCCTATTAGCATGATTAGCATTAGCATATGAACATCAAAGGTGAGCGCATTTCTGAAAGGGCTGTTCATTTACAGGATCACTGACCCTGACCTCTCCTCGGATGTCCCAAACGACTGACTCTGGCCACCTGTAATTTGTGAACCCCTCAAATATTCACATACAAACTAGCATACACACCGCTTGTTCCCTCCCGCTGGTCTGAAGCGCTGGCCCCTGCCGCTGCCCTGCTGAGCTCCAAGGGTACAAGGGAGCGGGCCAACTGTCCGCTTTGCACCTGAGGAAGAAATAAGGAGCGCACACACATGGACTTACATACTTTATCCTTTCCACCTCGACCCACGGGCACAGGATTTGCTGACAGATCCAGTTTAGAGGACGCCTGGAAGATTTTCCACAGCTCTGTTCAGCAGACTTGGGAAGAAACATCTCCCCTTGGCTCTGTTTGCGTTTGTTATATCTAGAACGTACAGGTTTTCATCATTTATTCAGAAAGAGATGAACCGTACAAACAAAAGTCAGTTTCAAACCACCCTTATTTGTAAAAGCTCATGAGATGTTGATTTTCAGTTCCTAAGTAGGTCAAAAGTCACAGGACACCATATTATTTCAGAAACAAAAGGGAAAATTACATGTAAATTGCATGTAATGAGTGAAGAGGCCTAGTTTTTAGGCTATGTATGGAACATGTCCACCATCTTAAAAGCTGCCATAGTGGATCAATGGCAAGTTTATCAATTGGGAAGGTAGTTGTGTAGCATATCAAGGAAACCAATTGTAGTCAGATTTGCAATATCTGTTGTGGTTCAAAGGTTATGAACACAGACATTTCTAAACTTTTTTTTGTTATTTTGTTGGTCACAGGTAAGTAAAGATGAATTTAATGATTCTCATGTCCAGGGCATGTCCAGGGTCAGCATGGTGGCTCGGTGGGTAGCATCGCTGCCTCATAGAAAAAAGGTCCTGGGTTCTTACTGTGTGGAGTCTGGAGTGTGGAGCATGTCCTTCCCGTGTCTGTGTGGGTTTACTCTGGGTGTTTCGGTTTCCTCTCACAGTCCAAATACATGTGTGTTAATAAAGTTAATAAAGTGGCCCTTTGTGTCTGACTGTGTCCATGACTGTGTGTGTGTGTGTGCCCTACGATGGGTTAGCGTCCCGTCTAGGGTTGTTCCTGCCCTTGCGCACAGAGCTCCTGGTTTGGCACCGGCTGGGCCATGACCCTGTGTGGATTGAGTGAAAGATAATGAATGAATGAATGAATGAATGAACGCTGCTGTTTCAGCACTGCTACATCCCTCAGAGAAACCGGGGCTAAAAAACGCTACCCTTGAAGAACCCTCAGCAATAGTTTTGGCAGCCTTTGCAAAAATGTTACTGTTACTGAATGTTACTGATGATCGTCATTAAACCCCGACTCACAGTTGGTATTCCAATTCATCTCAAAGATTTCCTCTTGTGGAGTTAAGGTCAATTAAGGACAAGTTTTGTTTAATGGAAGCTCCTTCATTGACAAATAAAGATAAGAGGTGCTGCCAGCTTTGCCTGGCTTCTTAGCTTTAAACTAGCTTTGTCAAATTTCATGTGATCTGGGTTATAAGTGTCTCACACTTGAGAGTACACCCCTCTCATTTTTCAAGACAATAATGGGTATCTTTCCAGATCGTCCAACATTGATTTGTGTAGAATCTCAGAACTGAATTGACTTGACAAAGGATAGCTAATAAATGTTTTAAAAACACAGAAATGATATAGTCTTAAATTTTTCATTTCACTTGTAATGTACGTTAATTGAGGCTAAAAATGCTTTACTTTCCGTTTCTGTTGATAGTTGATGTTGATCGGGGGTATTTATTTCTCAGACAGTCCCATCTGCCCCCTAAATCATACAGACGCTCATAGAGATGATCCGTGGGTCCTTGGCAGTCTTGGTATGTCCTCCCCAGCTTGAGACATGACATCATACTCGCTAAGCTTGACTCAGCAGATCCGTCAAGACTGCCAGCGAAACTGATTACATGCTCGTTATGTGCATAAAGCGATGTTAGGAGGTGTCTAATGCAATTACTTTCCTCTCTCTATTTCAATAATACCCCAGCTCAAACATATGTGCCGGCCGCTAGCTGACACTAAATCAATAAGCGTAGTGTCACGCTGCCGCGTGGATGCGCCGCTGTGCATCCTTGATGCTCCTGCTTGTGCTGAGATTGACTTCTGCTCGGGAAGGGTTTAGGACGGGCTGTAGTAAGCAATTAATGATTTTATAGCACATGCTAATTTCGTCGGTGAGTTTGGACATCAGTGTGCTCACGCCGTTGTTTTGCGACTGTGTGTGAATGTTTGCAGAGGTACGCCGGCAGAATCCGCTGCTTGATCAATCAGCTTCAGGTAATCTGCCTCCAAGAATCAGGAAGGAACCACAACCGTGGATACAATACCATAAAGATCTGGTACAATGGCAGATGGAAAGATGGCAGCGAGCATTATAAACTCTATATAACTATTGCTGTATAGCTACAATAACTTACAATTTTCCCTAGTAAAGATAAATGTAAAATTGTGCATTTGAATTTAAGGTGTTCCACAAGGCTCGCTTCTAAGGCCACTTTTTGTAGTTGTTAATGCAATTACTGGAACATGCAATATATTATGGGATATTTCACTGCAAGGATGCCATCCACATAATTATTCGGTCAGAACAGGGGCAGTCCTGGGCCCCTGGGACCACAGAAGCAGGGCCCTTGACCCAAAGTGTCCGGAGACTTGGTAAGCGGGAGACTGGCAACCTGGTAAGCCAAAAAGTTACGAATGAAGAGTCTGACCTGCGAAAGAGAAGCCAGAGAAGATTTGTGAGGGATCGTAGTACCCATGGCACCCATTAGAAATAGCCACTTTTTGCCTAAAGCCTTGAGCATTGTGTAGAGCTTGTGAAATTGTTGGCACATACACAGACTGAACTACAGATTCTGCAGGACTGTGCAAAAGTCTTTCATTTATTTTTGGTTAAAAAAAGGGATTGTTTTGGCAATGATATAACGACCATAACACAGTGTAGACGACTGGACTGGGTAATACACTTTACCACTGATCTTCGTTCTAACCTTTATAAAGTTCTTTTTTAGGCAAAGTGGCTTCTTGGCTGTTATCCCCACTAAACAGAGCGTTCTTGATCAAGCTTCTTCAGTCTGTAAAAGGGTCATCTTGGCACGACAATGAAGCTGCCAGGGCCTGTTGTTGCTCAAGTGTAACACCAAATATTCATTCATTCATTCATTCATTCATTCATTATCTTCCTCTTAATACACAATTATTGTCGCAGGGCAGTCGGCCCTTACCCGACAATCCATCGTAGGGCACACACACACAGTCACACACTAAGGGCCTTTTTAGAGACACCAGTTAACCTAACTTACATGTCTTTTAGACTGTGGGAGGAAACCGGAGTACCCAGAGTAAACCCACGCAGACACGGGGAGGAGATACACACACAGAAAGGGCCCAAGCTGCTCCACCCTGGGTTTGAAGCCGGGACCTTCTTGTTGTGAGGCAGCGATGCTACCCACCGAGCCACCGTGCTGCCCGTCACACTAAATACACTCAATTTTACGTTTATATTCTATTAAAGAGATTTATACCATTGCTAAACTACGCAATATCTGATCGAATGGCAGCCTGAGACTGTAGGCCCACTGTATATCTTACAGCACAGATTAACCTGTGTGTCAAATATTGTAGTTAATCCACTGGAGACATCATATGACCAAAGAGGACCAAGCAAGGTGTGTAATGGACCGGGTCATTCATGGTATAAATGGCCCAACACACACCTTCCAACCTTATCCGGCTTTCCACGCCTGAAATCCGTCAAGCCGGATTGACGCCTCTCAGCGTTGAAGAGATTGCTGCGCGTCATGAAGGGACAATATTTACAGTAAATGCCTCGTTCTTTTGGAGAATTGGAGGTAATTAAATAAAGCTGCGTGATTGGCGTACACACATTAATAAATGAGTTCTGCCTCGCGCGTGAGGTAGCAGGCGTGCATTTGCAATGTAAACAAATGGCGGGCTGTTTACAGAGTTCAGACGAATCCTGACAGCTCTTTGGCTTTCTGAGCTTTAATTAGAGAGCCTGGGGTTTTGGAGAGACTCTCAGTCAGAGTGAGTGAGGAGAGAGACAGAGGCCCGCCAATGCCCTGTTACTTTCCACTTTTTTTTTTTTTTTTTATTCACCTCAATAATTGCAAGCAGGTGCACTGAACAAGAGAGTTTCTTCTGAGGGAGATCTGTGCGCAAATACATATTGGAGCGATTACCGCCTGGGTTTGATGGAGTCCGAACACCTAGAGCGGTATTACCTTTCAAGACCGGGCCTTTTTCTTGAAAGGTCGTCGCACTGCGAGTGAGTCTGACAGAGAACATGCATGGAATTTCCAGCGCGCAAACGTTGCTTTTCATCTCCCGATCTTCCAGCGAAGCTCAGTGCCTGGCGGGTTCCACCACCTGGGACAAACGGCACAATGAAGCGACGTTACACCTCGAGCGCCGATCGAAATCTTTCCTCCTTTTGTGATGTAAACAGGCCTCAAAACGCAGCACAAAAGGCCACGCTCATAGCCAGTTAAGCTTTATTATCTCACTCCGATTTGAGCCTGAATGGAGGCCTTTCTTCCATTTTAATTAGCATCATAGTGTCAGTTTAATATCAGCAAAGCTTGGCGCGTGAGTGAGAGAGCGAGAGTGGCCCCCGCTCTGGGATGAGACAGACAGACAGAGAGAGAGAGATGGGAGAGCTACGGGGGCTCTCCTCCTGCTTGTAGCTGAACGCCACTGCAATTATGACCAACAATGGTGCTCAGACACACCGCTATAGATTCATTACCTTTAACAACCCTGCTTGGCGTTCAGTGCTTCTCCCCTTATCGCAGGGCTTTTCTTCTCTCTTCCTCTCCTCTTATTCAATAGACTCATTACAGCAGAACCCCACTTCCTTCCCAGGAACACACCTGGATGGAAATAGACACACTGCGAGCTGAAAGGAGCGATGGGTAAAACGTGTTAATAGGCTGATGGGTTTGTTCTAGTGTTGTTAAGTGTGATGACTCTTCTAAAACCGTTAGAACCTCCTTTATTCTAACGACGGGCTCATGCTGCTCAGTGCCATCGAGTCTCATTCAGTAGCAATCTAATTTGTGTCTAAACCATCCATGTGAAGCTTCCTGCTAAAGTTTTTTCTTTCTTATCGGGTGAACTAATCGACTGTTTTGACCGCATAGTCAGCCAAGTCTTACTTAACCTTACATGAAAGTAAACTACTATAAAATAAAAAGTCAATTCAGAGTATTTTAACAGCACAAAATGATGTGTGTTAGATCCTTGAAAAAAATATGAGTGTATTTACAGTCACTGACAAAACAATTCGATGAAACCTTGGACACTGCTCACAAAAGCAGGGGACATTTCATAGTTTTGGTGAGCAGTATATGTTTTGTGAATGTAACGATGATATATGAAAGCGATTAAAATATTAGATCCAACAGAGGCTTGTACCCTGTTATGCCTCCTCTAGATTGGATACGAGATAAGACGCAGCTGGGCATTGGAGGCATACAGGTTATGTATGGTATCCTGGGGCACATTTGCTCACAGATGTTGCAGCTGGGCCTGTAGATCCTGCACTCTCATTGGTTGCCAAAGCTTGTCCCATTAATGCTCGGTTGGTGATAAATCTGGCAACTTGGGAGGCCAATCCCGCAAAACACCTTCTGCTTGTGGGTATTATCGTTCTGATACTCTATGGCAAAATGCCAGTTGGATGCCCTGCCTTCAGATGTAGGCAACATGTGACTGTAGGATGTCCTGCACATAATACTGAGTTGTTAGTGTCCCTTGTATCTCTACTAGGGGCTACTGACTGACATATGCGATCACTTCCCATCAGCAGCGGTTGGGTTACAGCGCCACTCCACAGCAAAGGCAGGATTGAAGCGTTGTTGGATCCTAAACAGATCAAATTAAACTTTTTCCAGTCCACAGCGGTCCAGTTACTGTAAATCGAGGTGATGGTGGCTGGCTGTCAATGGCAGGGCATGTAATGGGTGCCATGACAACACATTTCCTTCTATTAAGCGCCTGGAAATGTGGAAGTTGTCCAGGCAGAGATAGGGATGTGTAGCGAAGGTGCCACGTGCGGCTGAATGGTGGGAAACTGTGGGACATACACCAGTGGTCTTTATTCTTTAACAATGTTTTCATTATAAATGTATTATAACACGTCACTTTAACTATCTCATGTCAGGTTAATGAACTTTAAATTTGCATTAGAATGAATATTCGAATTATATATATTAAACTAGTAATTAATATTACTTTCTTTCTAGACAGGTAAGGCATCACATGTAAGCATGATTGGCTGTACCTGAGATAGGGAGGTCTCTGAACAATCAATAAGGCTGAGCAATGCCAGTGATTTCTAAAGTGTTCCAGTGCGATTGAGTAAGTTAAGTAAATAAACCTAATGAGTTAGTGGTAAAGTGAAACTGCCCGTCCATATGTGCTGGGAGAAAGGCAGACAAATTAGAGAAGCCCATGATGATAAAAAGTTTAGAAAAGCTGTATTGACTCCTAGTGAGAAAACTAAGAGAGAAATAAGTACAGCTGTGCCCACTGCAGTACAGTACTTTAATTCTTTGTACTTTTTAAAAAAAATAAAATTTGCAACACTTACCGACAACGAGATCGAAAGAGTTCAAGAGTGCGATTCCATTCTCTTTCAGCAGGTGTCTCGTCCGCTCCTGCTGCCAGATTTCTGTCGTTCAGATGTGAATTAGATGTATATAAAACATTTAAAAACGTGTATTTCCTCTCATAGATTTTAAGGCCTATTAAAGCAGTTTAAGTGACCAGATGTTGATCAGATGCAGGTTAAACAGAGCTTAACTGTACTTAATAAAATGTGATCAGTTCCAAGTTACTGGGTGAGGGGGTCTGCTGAAAATGTAATCATCCCTCTCTCTCGCACACACCCACACACACACACACACACACTACACACACGCTGTACCAAAGTTTTGTGACTGCAAAATTCTACTTTGTAAATACTTTTATCGGTAGCATTATCCTACATATTGATGTGAATGTATATTTAGTAACGTATGGATTATCTTGAGCAAAGCCAAGGCCCTTTCGACATTGGTGAGGGTAAATGCTATCGATCACCTCCTACACTGTCAAACACAATTTCTTTGGACCTACAAGAGCATTAAGGGCTGTGCATATGAACCATGCTTCTTCTGCTTTTTTGCTATATGGACCATGCATAAATATTTGAACACGACTTCAATTTGGTAAAGTAAACTACAGTAGGTTTAGAGTATACCTCAGTACTGACTGGAAGTTTATCCACTAAGGACTAATGTGTACAGTTTTCCTACTTATAATGGAATAAACTGAAATGAACAACAACCTTTCTTGGACTCTGTATTTCCTTCCTTTTATTTTAATTAAAGTATGTGTTTTTTTTCTCTCTGAAACAGAAATCTCCTAACAGAAATCTCACCTTCTCAAACCACTCTATCAAATATCTAATTGTCTCGTGTTTTTGTTTTTCATTTTCACCTTGCTTTTCTCAGGATTCACTCTCCTGTTCTCTTTCAGTGTTCAATTTATTTCCCCGTTCATAAACTTTATTTCGTCTTTCATCTTTACTTTCTCCATTTTATCTTTAAATATCTTTTAAACAGATCGGCTTAAACATACCTAAACAGATCGTCTGTTAAATGCGGTCCAGATAATCCCAAATTAAGATTCTCTCCTAGTGTTATGCATTGTACCTCTATTTCATTTTTTTCTGTTTGTAACTTAAGTACAAACCTCTATGTGATGCCCTGTGATGGACTAGTGTCCCGTTCAGGTTTTGTATACCGCTCACAAAAAATAAGAGATATTTTATGTTGCAATACCTATTTTTGTGAGCAGTGTATATAGGGTAGGCTTCAGACCAGCTCGTTTGGGTGCTACTTGGTTGGAACAAAATTTGGGCTAAACCAGTGGATAACACCTAGAAATGAATAACTTTGGAAAGTGTTATTCTAACAAAGTAATTTTATTTTAAACAGTTCCTGCTTTCATGATGTTCCCATTCATTCATTTATTATATCTGCTTAATCCACACAGGGTGGTGGGCCAGCCGGTGCCCACCTGGCAACTCTGGACGCAAGGGCAGGAACAACCCTAGACAATGTGCCAATCCAGTGTAGAGCACACAGACACACACACAGCCAATCACACAATCACACTCTTAGGGCCACTTTAGAGACAATAATTAACCTAACATACATGTCTTTGGACTGTGGGAGGAAACCGGAGTACCCAGAGTAAACCCACGCAGACACAGGGAGGATATGCAGACTCCACACAGAAAGGACCCAGGCTGATTGAACCCGGGACCTTGTTGCTGTGAGGCAGCACCGAACGACCAAGCCAAGATGATGCCCCCAACCTTTTCTATTTGTATTCTATTTATTCTATTATGTTATATTTATATACTTTTATTTAAGAATTGTATGTTTTTGTAGGTTTAAAGCCAAAGTTGTTTCACTGTGGAATGCCGACTTGCAGCTGTTGCACTCTCACTGTTGACTAAAATAAATTAGAGAAATACAAATGAGAGCTTGTTGCTATATTGGGTTGCAGATTGCAAGCCATAACATTCGATCAGGAAATATAATGTGCCATTTGCTTTAAGAACAAACGACTCCCAGGTTTGTCATGGTCCAACCCTGGTGTGTTCAGTCAAGTGGCCCAGTAGCAGCTACAGCTGATTTCAAACATAAGATGAGCTGGTCTATAGGTTCTAGTTGATGTAAAACTTGGTCAGGGCACTAGTCCATCACAGAGCATTGTGCACAGATCCATACTTTAGTTCTAAACAAAATGTTTTAAGCAGTTGCTCAATTAATAACACAGATGGATTTTAGTGAAATTTTTTATTGTGGATTATCTGGACCACTTTTAACAGATATTTTCAGTTTAGGTTTGTTTAAACAGCCCTTGAGATCATCAAAGACATTGTAAAAGTAAAGATAACTGCATCTGAGTAACATTTAAATGTTTGCAAAGGGTAGAATGCTGAAAACTGATAAATATGGAGAATTGGAGAGTGAATGCTAAGAATATTAGAGGGAATAAGATCATAATGAGAAAAAAGGAGAAGGTGAGGTTTATGTTTGCTAAGAATTTACAACAGAAAATGCACAACATCATTAAAGGAAAAGGAAATGTCTAGTCCAAGACATTAAATATTACTTTGAATTTTGGAGAGCTTGGTTTGTTATTAATTTAATTTGCTGTATATTTTCAGTGGGAAAACGGTCTGAATACATTCGAATCCGGGTAATGGGAGCAGCCCCTTATTTGGACCGAATTCTAAAGTACCAAAAAAAATCCCATTATATACGTGTAATTTTATTTGCTTATTTGGACCAAAATTCCGTTTAATCGGACCAAAGAAAGTGAGAGTGAATAAGAAAATGAAGCCACGAGTCGCCACTTAATACAAAGCAGGTCAGCGAGATATGGGAGGATTTTTAGGATCCCCGGGAGAATTTATGCTTTTATCGAAGGACAGGAAATCCGAAAAGTTGTGTTGACAAGAGCAAAACCAGCAGGAGGTGACCACGCCCACCACTTTCTTGATTTTGT
>JAUZST010014863.1:0-34964 GCA_034779995.1 Parotocinclus haroldoi
AACACAGCAATAAAATACAAAGTACAAACAAGCAGCAATTTAAAACAGTTAAAACTTTGACAGAGCAAAAGTACCAAAATACAAAAATACAAAAAAATACACTACAAAGACAAGATATTTAATGTTCAAAATGTGCAAAATATACACTCATTTTGTATTTGAAGCCTGCAGCATATGCCTAAAAAGTTGGGACAGTGGCTTGTTTACTACTGTGTTACACAGCGTTTAACAAAACTCAGTAAGCATTTGGGAACTGAGGACACTAATTTTTAAAGCTTTGTAGGTGGAATTATTTTCCATTCTTGCTTTATGTACAACTTCAGTTGTTCAACAGTCTGGGGTGGCAGGCTCTGGACTGCAGGTATGCAAATCTAGTACCTGCACTCTTTTACTACAAAGCCACAACATTGTAACATGTGCAGAATTGTGACTTGGCATTGTCTGGCTCCCAAAATAAAAACACAAAAAATTGTTGAGGTTTTTTCGTCCGTAGTGGCCTTCAGGAGACAGCAATGTGGCTTGTCGTCTATAGTTACGGTTACTATTTGGCTATGAGGGATGCAACAGTGCTATGTGAAATCTGGGTGTGAAAATCTTTCTGGGTGTTGGTTGTTGAAGTCTGCAGCTATGATACGGCAGCTGCGCTCCCCACACATCAGAATACCATCTTGAGTTACTTGTAACAAACAACAATAGTTTAGTAACATTTGAACCACAATAGATATTGCAAATCTGATTGCAGCAATTGATTTATGATAAATTCTGTTTTATTTGATGTGCTACATGACCACCTCGATTCAATTTTGTGTCTTTCAACGTGGTGGCCATGTTCCAGGGATACCCTAAGACATAGATCCCCTTAGCCATTACTTGCTGAGATATTCAAATATGTCATTTTCTCTTTTGTTTCTGAAGCGAAATGATGTCGTGTCTTTTGACTCACCCTGTATAAGCATCCCTTGTAGCAGGATGCATGGCGAACCCTAATGAAGTGTGATTGCGGTTGGAAATACCACCATTTTGAATGACTGACTGAAGGACATTTGAGTTTACTTGTATATAATTGCTTCTTTCTCCTCCATTATATTTCTTTGGGTTTGGATTGATTTACTTGTGACCTTTTTTAGTTTACTGTCAGGTTAGAGCAAAGACTATCAGTGGAGATAAGAAATTGATGTGTCCTCATACCACTGCTGGGATTGTCTTTGTGTACGTGTTTCCACCTTTGTAAGGACAAATGTTCTCACCGTCATATAAAAAAAACTCAACCAGAACACATTTGGAAGAACAACACAAACTAAAGAACACCCCCCTAAATAACGAGCGCCTGCGTGTGCGCGCGCGTGCGCGCGTGTGTTGCGTCAGAGTCAGGGTGGTGCGGAAGTATTTACTCGTTGGCTGTGGAGGTATGAACGTATCCTACCGCACACCTGTTAATCCTCTACGATAAAAGTATGTACACTTTCCTTTTAATATACTGTCTTCAGATTAATACATTGCGCAGTGTCTTTATTACATCTATCTTCTGAGACATGACTTTCACAAGTTGTGTATTTTTTATGTGTTCATTCTAGACATTCATTCTCCTGACTGAGTAGGTGCTATTCTGCTTATTCTGCTTGTAATTCGAGTTTGGTGTACGGGAAAACGGATTTTTTTTCTCTCCGGAAAGCTTTGGTTTGATTCGTAATCACGGCGCTTGGCTACTGTTGAGCTCTCATTAAAATATTTGTATAACTACACAAATAACAGTGACCTGTTATTCAACTGGCTGATCCAACAGAGCGGTGACACGTAAACATAAACACTAACCAAACACGTAAGTAATTTAACCCGAACAAGTTGGACTAACAAAACATTCGTAGTTATATGGCAATACTTTAGGCTAATACCACGCCTTTGAGATAAGAGACTTTATACTTAAAATATTAGACGTTATTAAACTATTGAAAACAAAACATATTAATGGAATATTGTTCATTAATATATGTATTATGGAAACATGGTTTACTAAAATGTGGTAGAGAAGAAAATGAATTAACTTTTAATTTATATTTTGGTAAGTAAATAAATGAATGGTTTGACTATACATTATATTGTTACTGTATGGGTTACAGAGGCGTTTAAAGGATACTTGTCATACTAGGGCATACTAGTGCCTGTACTGAATTTAGGTAACGTGTCCTGTAGGTCTGCTCAGCGGTCCAGGATGAATTTTACCTTGTACCCCTGTCATTGTAGTTGGACACAACAACATTTCTCTGAGACACGTGACACAGTAAAGTGAATTTGATGACACCCTGATCTACAATACTTTCTCTAACAATGCATAGATATGACTCACATTTCTAAGTAAAAGTGCATGTAGAGGTATGTAATGCTCCACTAGATCTGGTGAGATTTGTGTTAATCTGTTGTTGCTCACACTTTAATATGTTCTGGGATCACTTAAATATTTAAAATGACCCAGATTTACTCAAAGTACTTATTTTTTACTTATTGTTTCCATATATTGCATTTAATTTGACTAATGACAGTTAATAAATAACTATGAACAAGTTTCTCTTTTAACAAAACATTACAAAGAAATGACAAATTTATTGGGGATAAGGAGAGGACAAGAAGTAGAGAGGTCTATAGTGAAGTATTAAAAAGACTAATAATAAAATTTGGGCTGCACTGTGGTGCAGGCTCCCTGTGTCTGCATGGCTTTACTCCTGGTATTCCTGGCTCCCTCTCACAGTCCAAAGACTTGCATTTGGTTTATTGATTACACTAAATTGGCTGAGTATGTGTGACTAGTTTCAAAGTCACCTTGTGTGTTGATGTCACTTTGTGTCTGTCGTTAAATAGCTATAGATGCTGAAAGCAATGTTAAAATAATCTAAATAAGCTAACAAATTGTTACGAAATATGGTTTAAAACCCAAGGATGTGGGAATGAAGGAACCCCACAACGTATAATAAGAATGGGGAAATAACTAAAGAGGCAGAGCAAAAGGCTCTTCAAAATACAAAACACAAAAAAAGGGGAAAATTCACGCAGATGTGATGCGTCCCGAATGGGAATGGCACCCACAGCTGGCACGTGCACGAATCGACGGCAGTGTGCACCGAAGCGGCAGAGGGCAGACGTGCGGTAAGGGCGAGAAGGTGCCGATTTGGGACGCTTCTCAAATAGAGTGGCGCGGAGCAGCTCCGGAACACCAGAGGGTGAGCCGGGGCGTGTCTAAATTGGAGGGCGCAGCCGACTGGAGTGAGGCTCAAAAGGAACCGAGTGAGGATGGGAAATGGAAATTCTGGATCTGTCCCTACGGGAGCTATAATACCTCCGAGGTTTCCCTCATACACATCCATCGACTATATACGTCCCAGGATGTCACCGTCTACTTTTAAATAATCAATCACGATGTGAGCGAGGGACCGTACATTCTTGCGTGTGTGACGACCTGGCGCTGAACAAAGCTGGGGCTCATACTTGTATATTAGAGAACCCCAGGTGTTCGCCTTAATGTCGTCGATTAAGCGCCGGATATAATCCGCCTCACCGATTGCTCTGTAAAGGCAATCGGAGAGGACGGCGGATCGCGCCAGGGCATAAGGTAGGAACCCTCACACAAATCAAATAAAAGATTAGTTAATGTGTCCCAGTGTAGGTGAGGGGGTGTGCATGTGCATGTGCCCCATCTAGGTTTGAATGCAGCCCTGTGCTCTATGCTACCTGTTAGGTCTCAGCTCCCCATGACTCTGAATTGAATTAAATGTGTATGAGAATGAATGAGAAAGTGAATTAATTAGTCAAAGCATATGTGATGCACACCTTAATACAAAAGAAAGATCAGTATCAAAGCTCTGCACTGGTGGAATAAACGTCTGCCATAATGTCTGCGTCTCGCAGGCTTTACTTTTTCACTTACAATAACAGGTAAATGCTATTTTTGGGAAACATCTCTGCGGGGTGTCAATGGTTTGAGATATTGTTTACATGTTGTTTTATTTGTCTTTTGCATCTGAAAAGGCCCCCCCTGTTACCACTGTACTGGAACATCGTTCTGTCCAGCATCACCAGGATCAATCCAATAATCAGGACCAATCAAAGGAAGGAAAACTCTGTATTCATGCTTACAACAGAAACACAATGGCAGCTTCCTGTTTTCATTTTGGACAAAAGAGCTTGAACTTCCCACAACAGTTGGCTTCAGCATCTGAAAGAAAAAGTGCATCACACAAAAGAAGAGAGGTCTGACCAGCCACAATGAGGTTATTTGATTAGTTACAGTGAACGTAGGATGGAATTTAAATAAATTATTTATATTTGTGGTATGAAGAAGACGTGCAGATCGTATGTGAGATATGAGAAATTCAGCAGCTGCAAAGACTTAAGATCAACCAGTTGAATCTGAGAACAAAGCCTTATTTTACTTGTATAAGACAGTGCTTTAGATTCTCAGTTTTGTAGCCCAGAGCTGGGTATCTGTAATGAGTGACTATGCAGTGGAGGAGAGCCTCAGAGAAGATGGCATTGAGAGGTGTGAGCAGTTTGAGGAGTGGGGTGCTTTCAGCTCTGTACAATGGAAGGACGATAACAACGATAGCACCTGCTTTGGGGACTGGACTAGTTTTAATAGAAGGCTCAGTGAAGAGGTTGAATCTGCCCACCATTCGTCTCAGGAAGGACTTACCTCTGACCAGAAACGCAAGGTAATCTTCCCTTGACTTCTATGATGCTTGTCCATGTACAAATCTACCCATATTTTACACGTTCTAGTATTGTGCATATTTTAGGGATAGAGAGAGATTGGAATGCATCATTAAAAACAGACAGTTGTGATTGTTAAGAAAACCCTTTTTAAACTAACTAAAATTGTGATAATTGTATATATGGACAGCAACATAAACTATACTGCAGTACAGTTAAAATAATGAAATTATTATATACACATTAAGTGGCAGTGGCAGTGGTATGTCCTTGAAATTCTGCTGTGTACATTTGTTGGTCGGTGTTATCCTGATGGTGACTCATGAACTTTAACATCAGCCATTGTTTGAGGCCTGTTACTTTAGATGTTTCCCCTGGAGTTATCTTTATTTGTTGACTGATCATGCAAGAGTAACAGTAGTCTTGAATTTCCTCCATTTGCAAACAATCTGTATATCTTTTTATTGGTGGAGTCCAAACTTCGGTTTTGTAGCAGCCTGATGAACATTATCAATTTGTTTGAGTAATCTTCTGTTAAGTAATCTTCTTTGTCACAAACAGTCTTATATCAGTCTTATAATATTAAACTTCTATCAGATAGATCCTAGTTTCTTATGTACAGTGGGACTCCCACTCATCTGAATGTTGTCCCATTGATTAAAAACTCCCGAGTCTAATTTTTGATTTTTGATATTGAATCACTGACATCAATAAATGGTATAATATTTAAACATATAAAGTGTGTATGTATATATATATATATATATTTTTTTTTATTTTTATTTTTTTTTTTATTTTTAATGTAGTTATTTTAATTTACTCCTGGAATTATCGTATTTAAGCAGATATAGAAACTTGTGAAGGTTTTACAAACATTCAAATAAACAATCAAATAAAATGCCTGGTTTACTGATTGTAAATAAATTGTTATTTATTTTGCAGGAGCAGTGTGGTAATGAGGTAAATCCATGGATTGTGTTCCATGATTGCTTCCATGCTGAGGAGATGGAGGAAGATACAAACATGAAGGAGATACTGCCACTGTCACAACTTTTGCACAGCTCCACACACACACCTTCTCAGTCCACTGGAGTGTCAAGGTGGAGTTTAAAGTGCTTCTTGTATAATCTAAAATACGTTGGCAACTAATGCAGTGTATGCTGGATTGTTGTGCTTCCTCTGAGCTTATTCATTCGGGTTAATTAACTTGATGTTTTCCTGCTCTTAGGACAAAAGTGTGGTAGGTATACAGTGACTGATGGTAGACTCAGTGTTGCTATGGACAAGTAATATACAGTGTTTGGTCAGTTGTTGTCCAGTTTAGGTCCCCTTTCTCTACTGCGAGGGGCACAGAGGTTCAGCATGGGGGCTCAGCAATGCAAATGAGAATCATTCTACATGCTGGGTGGTACAGTGGTATAATAATGACCGTGGGCTTTGTGGGTTTTGTATGTTCTTCCAGTGTCTGCGTGGGCAGTTTCCTCCAACATTTCATAGACATGGGGGGCAGCACGGTGGTTCAGTGGGTAGCACCGCTGTCTCACAGCAAGAAGGTCCTGGGTTCAATCCCAGGGTGAAGCGGCCTGAGTCCTTTCTGTGTGGAGTCTGAATGTCCTCGCCGTGTCTGCGTGGGTTTACTCCGGGTACTCCAGTTTCCTCCCACAGTCCAAACACATGTGTGTTAGGTGAATTGGTGTCTCTAAATTGCCATTAATGTATGACTGGTATTCAGATTAACTTGTGTATGGATGCAACCTTGTGTGTGTCACTGGATGGCCACTGATGCCGATAAGTGACGTTAAATAAGCTCAATAAACAAACAAACATATTGACATGGGTGTTAACTGGTGTTTCCAAAATGCCCTTAGTGTGTAAGTGTATGTGGATTGGCACCCAGTCTGATAAGAAAATGAATGAATGCTGAATTCAAGTAACTTGTAATAATATCAATGGACATGTGATTCAACACTTTCTTTTGTTTTTGTTCAATAAAAAGTTGCAGTTTAGTATGAATTACAATGTTTAAAATTAATTCCAGTGGGACTTGGAGGCTAAGCAGATGTACATGTGTTTTGGAGTGTGTATATGTGTATTTGGGGTTCTCGAAAATATACCTACAAATATAATCTACAAACTTCTCTAGTGGATGGTGTAGAGAGTGCCAGACAGTTTGTACACATTAACTGATTTATCTGTTTTTCTCCAGAGAGGGTTCCAACATTTACTATCGTCTGTTGTGTGAACCAGAGTGTGGTCCCAAGTCCATCTTACACTCACACAATATGCTCACTGACACACTCCAACTCAAGCAACCAGACACACAAACCCTACAAGTAAGTGAAGATTGCGATGATAAAGTTAATTTTGTTAGGTATGTGCCTAACCTATTGCAGTTGCACATACAGGCTCTTAAGAAAATAACCAGATAGCTCAGTCCATCAAGTAAATTTGTGAAGATGCATTCAGTTTACTGGGCTCTAGACACAGAAAATGAGCCCATGCGTCCACTAGAGGGGATAATTTGATCCATTAATTTAAGTGGTCTTGTTGGAGTGTGGTGGCTCAGAGATTAAAGGTCTCAACTAATAATCAGAAAGTTTTGTGATCTAATCTAATCTAAATATGTCACTATTTTCAGAAAACAGATTTTCCAGACCTGGGTTTTGAGGTACCTAGAAATTCTGCAGCTCTCATCCAAACTAAGGTAAGTGTGTGTTCAGTATAAAAAGCAAATCCCTGGCTAAAAGTGTCGAAAGGAACTGAATCGTAAAATGTGAATTACACTTCTTCCCTATGCTTTGGTCCTGCATTTTTGTCCGTAGCTAACAGCACAGGTGTGGAGCAGGAGTACACCAGGGTTCCTCTATCAGATTTCTCACCAATGGTTCAGCCAATACAGTATGAGACTACAGAATCACCAGGACAAGAAAAACCTGCATTGATGACTCGCATAACGCTCGTTCACTGTTGACTTCTCACATAACACATAAGTACACTTAAACTCGTAAAGACAAAAGCCTGTGAATAAGATGCACACACAAAGCTGCTGTAACATAACAAGTGTTTCACAGAGCCACAAAACATTTTAGATCGCAGATTAGTTGTACAATTACGGTCTTGTTTCCAGGATCCAAAAGATGTATTTTACCACAGAATATTGAATCAGGAGTAGGAATATGTTTAGGTATTTAAAAGATTCTAAAACAGTATGACTAAAGCAATACGTTATTACACAGCATGTCTATTACTGTAACACAACTCTAAAAACTCACTCATGAAGAACAGAATACATCTACATTGCTCACAAAATGAGGGGATATTTCAAAATGAATATGAAAAGGTTGAAAACATTTATTTATTTATTTATTTATTTTATTTAATTAAGCAAGATAACCAGAAAATCAAAGAAGAAGTTGTTAGATTACGCAAATGAGATGTAAACTCAATTATGGAGATTGAGTAGCAGGTGATATATTCATTGGGGTGAACAGAAGTATGTGAAACTGGATGAGAGTGCCACACATTGACAGTTCAGTAGAGTGTATGGTCAGCCAAGATGGCTAAAACACACTGATAGCGATGGGGCATGGACAGGATGAGATTACCCAGCAGTTCTTGTGGGATCCTCATCATATTCATTTTGAAATATCCCCTCATTTTTGTGAGCAGTGTATTTGTTTGCTATGCTGCCTAGCTGATCAACATCTCAATGTTTAATAAGATTTACAGGCAGTATCCTGTAATATATCTCATTTTTATTTATGTGATGTGCCCATGAATTCCCATGAATGATAACTTAATGGCTTAGAATATGTAAGCGTAGGAAAACGAATATACCATGTTTTCTAAAATAAATTGAATACAAAATATAGTCTGTCTTTAGTACATTGGACCTTTTATACATGAAGTGTATATTTATTGATCTTAAACATCTTTAGTGTAAGGTCTGTACTAAATATAGAAAGCATATTGTTTAAACAGACTATCTATTTTGTACAATGATCACGTATACTTGTGAGGAAACTTAGACTTTGCAAATTTGTGACTGGTATTGTCAGTATGATTATTCTACCAACAAACAGAATTGCAATTCTATTTTAATCGAATTATACTGTGCTATGTGGAAAATCAAACAGAACACACGTAACAGTGCCAAAGTGTCATTTCACCTTTATATTGGTCAAACGAAGTTTATTAGAGTTATCAACATCATGTCTGCATTTATAACTTAATTTATGATGGTCTTTGAAAGGTGTGACATGGCTGGACCCTGGGCTCCGCTTGTGTGGAGTCTACATGTCTTCCTCGTATCTGTGTGGGCTTTCTCTGGGTATTCAGGTTTCCTCCCACATTCCAAAGATGTGTGTTAGGTTAAGTGGTGTTTCCAAAAGTGCCCCTTAGTTTGTGTATGAGCGTGTGCGCCCTACGATGGTTTAGCACCATGTCCAGTGTTATTAGTGCCATGCCATCTGTGCCACTGGCTGGGCACTGGCTTTCCTGTGACCCTGAAAATAAATAAATGAATGAAAGAATGAATGAATGAATAGTCTTTGAGAATTTTCGATATTTCGGCATAAATATGTACTAATGTTTCATCAGGTTTAAGGTCCTGAAAGGATGCAAAGAGAACTTGATGAAACAAATGTGAGAAAAATGTTATATGCCAGTTCAGTTATTTATTGAGGAAAATAATGCAATATTACATATGTAAACCTACAAAGTATGCGAACCTCTAGTACTAACAGTTAATTAGAACTTTTACAACCCTGTAAAGGTTTAAGCAGATAAGAAAGAACATGATAGTTGCATTGTCATGGTTTGGGATTGTTTTGCTCTCTCTGAGCTGAAAATGTGGGTCATATAGAAAGACAACAATTCTAAGCATACAAATCATCCTACCTAGAATGGTTAAAAAAGAATAGGGTTAATGCTTTGGATTGGCCAAGTCAAAGTCCTGACCTTATTCCAACAGACATCTTGTATAAGCAATTGATGTGAGGAAACTCAGCATCAGAGTTAAAGCTGTTCTGTATGGAGAATTGAAATTCCTAATATAATATGCAGGACTATTCAATAATTACAGAAAACATTTAGTTGCAGTTAATTCTGTGCAAGGGAGTTACACAAGATACTGAAAGCATAGGTTCACATACACTGCTCAGTAAAATAAAGGGAACACTTAAACAACAGAATGTAACTCCGTGTTCCCTTTATTTTACTGAGCAGTGTATGTGAACCTATGCTTTTTTTTATTTTTGAGCAGTATATTTTGCACACAGACATGAAATATTGAATGAATACTATTTGATCTCTTTTGATTACTTGGGTAAACTTAAATCTACTTTTAGGACTTGTGTGACAATCTGGTGATGTCAAACTTACACAGAAACGTACCAAATTATATGGGAAATGGTTGTGGTGTTTTGGCAGTCCTACTGAACATTCAGTGTGTGACACTCATCCACTTTGACATTCTTCTGTTCACCCCATGAATAGATCTTTGTTGATTTGTTTTACTTGTTTAATAAATGCTTGTTTTTTAATCACTTATTAATTTTTGAAATATCCCCATTTTTGTGAGCAGTATAAAATAAATCAAAATGTTAAACATTTCTGTAACACGTATTCCTTTATTGCAGATTATGTCAAACTTTGATCTCTGCAAGCAGGACCCCAAGTCAAATTACACTAGGGTCAGAGCACAACATTTTTTTTTTTTTTGGTAGACTGCTTTGGTTTCTCTTGCCAATTTAACTGTTGATGGCACTTGTAGCCACATCAGAATCGGATCTATATTTCTATCTGAAATGTCCTTTTACTAAATATACATTGCTCAAAAAAATCAGGGGATAGTTTATTTGGGATATTTCTCTTTGAAATATCCCAGAATTTTTGTGAGCAATTTACTTAGGCTTATCTTGTTATACACAGTTGTGCTCATATGAATGATTTACAAGCAGAGGGCTACAGCTGAGCCCCTCTATATTGGCCTAAGGTTTTTACTGAATACTGCATGTCAGCTTAATTTAGTGGCAAAGGGGACTGTCTAATTGATCCCCTATTTGACTTTTTAGCAGATTGGTTGGGCCTTCATATTGTGCTACAATAAAATGACCTTAATTATTTAATTAATAAAACACAAAATGGACAGTATAGACAGGGTAAAGTGCCCATTATGGACACTATATACACTTATTTTTCAGAATGTCATAGCAAGTTAGTTTAGATAGCAAGTCGAAAGGGTATAATGGGAAATCAGATCTCAGGATTTAACTGTACTCAATTGATTTGTCATACTTCTTAGCTGAGCTACAGTATAAAGCCGAAGTAATTATGAATGGCCCCAGGGTTTAAAAATCACTCTGTCAATTTATTCAAAACAAAATAACTGCAGTCAGGACGCAAGGGATGATAGAAAGTTAGAATCAATTTAATATTGACAAAGCTCGAGTCAGACAGATGTAATTAAATGACGCAGGTAATGATGATACTTAAGGACAGTTTTCCAGCACAGGTCTAAAGACTGTAGGGGGCCTAATATTCCACAGTGCAACCGTATACATGTAGATGTCAGAGTCACGAGTATGTCCTGAGAGTAACCCGGCAGTAAGACAGATGGAAACTTTACTCAAAATGGAGCAGAGGACTGCAGAATGCCATTACTGGATGTTAGTGCTTTCTTATTTTTAAGAAGCATTAGATTAATTAGGCATGGGCTCAGCTATTGCCCCTCCGATCAGTAACTGCGCCCAAACAAGGTGTAGAACTGAGCTGGCTCTTTGCCACTGACACACATCTGGCCTGGCTGGAGGGTCTTTAGAGGATGGAAGGGAATGCAGAGGCTCTTGGCTCCCATTGACGGTGCACCTGGCTCCAAGTCCTGATCCCTAAGTTCCATAAAAAAAAGATTGATGTTAGTCTCAATTAAGCCAGGTGCTCACATACTCTTTGTGATAAAGGATTTACTGTATATATGGATGAGAGTTTGCAGGGCAGGGTAACTAGTTTCTTACCTGGCTGTGATCTTCTTAATCCAGTCCTCACACTCGATGCCTCCACAGAAGGGAATCTGGACAATCTGTGAAGCAGCAGTTAATTACTGTTACTGTATTTCACAAACTATACCTAAAATATTTACATTTACAGCATTTAGCAGACGCCCTTATCCAGAGCGACTTACAACTTATACAGTCTTACAATTCAAGAAGTTGTGGGTTAAGGACCTTGCTTAAGGATCAAGAGGTGGGATTTGAACCCAGGATCATCAGGTCCAGAGTCCAGTGCCTTAACCGCTAGGCTACCACAGACCCAAATACAAACCAGGCCAGACATTTTTAGAAAATTACAAACCTTTCCCTGGTCCAGCTCTTTCTGGAACTGGTCCATGGTGTCTACTGCCACCATGTGTGACTTCAGATCAGCAGAAGCTCTGGAAGAGGGACACCACCGTACAGTCAAATTCAATTCTTTGGAGGAGTGTTACACAGAGCTGCAAGTTCGAAAATTCTAATAATAGGTTGGATCCGTTTTGCCCTCTGGAATGTAAATAAGTAATTATATAATACAATCTTAAAATTAATTAACATGGATAAATTTTTAGTACATCTAGTACAACTGTTTTAGTTGTTTTAGTAAATTAAGTGTTGGGAGCTCTCCGTCCTCTTGGTGTACACTATGCATATGAATGTTATGTTTTTTTCACAATTTCTTTCTGCTTTAAAGCAGACAACACTTGCATTGTAGTCGTGGTGTAAAAAAGCTGTTTGGGAATATGTTTATTGTTTGTTTACTTATTTTATTTACCAATGCATCAGCATCAATGGCTATTCACGACAGGAACAAGTTTACACATATATACTTTTCATACAATTAACCTAATGCCCAAACCTAATGTCTAGAACGTGAAGGGAAACCAGAATGCCTGGAGTAAACCCACATGCAGAGGGGGAGGACATGCATAGGTTTAAACTCGAGGAAGGATCGAACCAGGGACTCACAGGCAAACCAGGCTAGTCGATGTGCCACCGCGGCATTTTGGAATCAGAATCACACACTCAAGTGCTCAAATAGCACTTTTCAAATGTTGCGGTGTCTTCAAGACTTTTTAGCACATTACTCTCCACTTTGTTTCTTGCAGACCATGGCATTAGTAAACTAGAGTGGTTGAATCATTATTATGTGATTATGGAACTAGTGTTACCATCATTCCTGCTACAGACTGCAACTTATTTGATCTTTTGAATGGGGATTTTTATATTTATCAGCGCTACTTTGAAACACGAGAATACTTGCATTCTGGTCATTTATTTACAAATTCATACCGTTTAAAGAGGTTGTCCTGGATCTCCTCAAGCAAGTCTTTGAGTCTTTTCTCAACCTCACCCTCTGGAATAGTGATCTTCTCTCCTGTGTCTCTTCTCACTGCTACACACTGGCCCTGCTTTAGATCCTTAGGACCAACCTCCAAGCGAATTGGCACACCCTATTCAGAAAAGTTAAAAAAGAGGAGTAAGGGTAAATGGAATACCGGAACGACCAAGCTCAAATCCTGAAGGAACATGCGTACCTTTAGTTCCCAATGGTTGAACTTCCAGCCGGGTGAGTAGTTGTCTCGAAGGTCAGACTTGACCCGGATTTCAACCTTCTGCAGCCTGGTGAGGTACTTGGAGCACTGAGCCAACAGCAAATCCTTTTCTGCTTCAGGCAGAGAGACTGTAACACCACAGGGAATGATGACCACCTGAGAAATATAGAAGAGGTGAAACGGAGATCGGAATACTAACAGCTGACAACAGGCCCTGGGTTCTAAAGAGAGAAACAGTATGGGTTAAGATTTGATCATTTAGGTTGGAGAAAGTTACAAAATTAATACTGAACCCAATAACTCGATGCGTGTGGAACCACATTACCAATGGCAACTCAAAGTAAATAGGAACTGCATTGCTAATGTTAACAATGACCTCTACTTGGCAGCTATACACTAAGCAAAATGCTTAAAAACAAAAACACACATCCCAACTAGCAAATAAGTGCCTACTGAGGGTTTTGAATTTAAATTGCCAACTACGCTTACTTTAATAATTCTATTAAAATTACAAAATCGACAGAAAATCCCCACATCTTATTAAGGAATTGTTCTAAATGTCTCAAACAGAAAAAAACGTTCACATGCGCACTTAATGAGCACCAGAACCTCGTCAGTGGAAAGGCATACAAGACCAAACGAGTGTGATGCTTGTACCTGCAGAGAAGCCACTCTGGGAGGCAGAACCAGGCCCATGTTGTCACCATGCACCATGGTCAGGACCCCAATAGTACGTGTGGTGATGCCCCATGAGTTCTGATAGGCCAGTTGCTTCTCACCAGGCTTCTTGGGATCTTCAAACACGATCTCAAACATCTTGGAGAAGTTCTGGCCCAAGTGGTGCGAAGTGGCACCCTGAGAGAGCATACGAATATTTAGACTGAATGAATACTTTCAGGTCTGCTGTAGCATGTGAGAGACTGGCTGGGGGCTTTAGTCCAATTTCTTTGTGTGAAAACGCCCAATTCAAATGTCAAATTAGCTGAATCAGGAAGGTGGTAACATTGGTTGTATAATCATATCCTGTTTGAGAGTCCATGCTGTCTATTCAACTTAAAGAAATATCTCAGGAGTAAAATCCTGATCCTGAAACAGGCTTTATTAACTACATGCTGCAGACACACTATAACACACGCGCTGCTTTAAAGCAGAAAGACGTACCTCATTCATATGTAAAGATATGCTCCTGACAAAGTGGTTGGAAAGTGCATTCCAATATATGAACAAGCGTTTAATCCACAGTATGTGAGGAATCCACTAAGTCAGCTTCATCTAGTCTAGACCGGTAGGATCTGATTGACTTGCACATTAACTCGGAAGACGGACTCCTGCTTTTAAAAATGAAATATCCCTTAATTTCCCATTTTTGATTGGCAAATAATGTTCATTTAAGTAAAGTATATCCCAGCAGGTCAGGTGTACAAGCACAGACCTGAATGGCTCTGCCGCTGGCTGAGATGAAGGCCTCTATGGTTGTTGTGTAATCTCCACCTGCAAACTTCTCCTTCTCTGTCTTCCTGCCTTTAATCACTGGAATGGCCATGAGCTCCTCATACACTCGTGCGTAGAGTTCAAGGATCTGCAGCACCTGTTTACACAGACATGCGCACACAGAGCTGGTTAAGTAGTTCAACCAAGTAGCTGCAATGACTACAGTTGCGGACTGACGACGAACCTCCTCTGCAGCCTCCTCCTTGGTGGCAAAGGCTGTGTGTCCCTCCTGCCATAGGAACTCTCTGGTCCTTAGGAAGGGCTGGGGGTGTTTAAATTCCCACCGCTAAGGAAACGCGATGAAATCAATTTAGCAATGTACAGATAATAGGGATGTATATCCAAATATGAAATGATTATAATATCAACAAATAATATAGTCATAATCCATTGTGCAAACATAAACACAAACCTTGTTCTAGAAAATTTTCATACAATAAAGGTATTCTAATAGCATATTATACCAGTTTCTATTGTTTCCTATGTAAAAATCTGTACTTAGTTAAAAATCTGTACTTGTTAGTGTTTTGGATAGCGGAGTAGGGAATTAAAAGTAGCTCACATGTTATAATGGGGATTGAGTTCAATTGTATAACTGTTATAACTGTTAAATATTCAAAATATTTATAGGACAGGATTATAGTGTACTGCCATCTCAGTGCACATAGGCTATATTGTGTGGCATTAACTTAAACATATCTACAAGTGTAGTGTGATTAAATAAGGCTTCGATTTTCTTCTGACTCCAAGAAAGGGGTATTCGATCAAAATATTAAATATTTACAACACAATGAGCAAACCTGATTAATTCTCTTTACAAAGCTCTAAATGTATTCACATTATAGTCTGCAACCCACCACAACATTGCACCACTGGTTGAGTCTAATTGGCAGATCTCTATGAGACTGGATCCACTTGGCATAGGCAGGGTACATTACTAAAAAACAAAAGAACACAATGTTTGCACTGAGGTAGTCAACATAAAGCCGTAGCAGTTCATACGACAGCTGTGGTAAGCCTCACCTGTCTCACTGGTGGGACGCACAGCAATGGGCTCAGCAAGCTCGGTCTTTCCTGATCTTGTCACCCACGCAACCTACGCACAAGGAAAGATGTAAAGCTTTTGTCTTGAAACACACTCTACAGAACATCAGATCTGTAGACGACTAGTAATTACCTCAGGAGCAAAGTCTGCGATGTGAGTCTTCTCCTTTTCCAAAGCAGCCTGAGAGACGAACATAGGGAAGTAGCAATTCTCCACTCCAAGCTTCCTGATCTCACGATCAAAGAACTCTTTGATGCTCTCCCAGATAGCATAGGACCAAGGTCTCAGCACATAGCAGCCACTGACATCGTAATACTCAATCATCTCTGACTTGGTGATCACCTGCAGGCACAGCAGAATATAGATTAAGTGACAGCCCATTTCTTTATGCAAGTTTAAGCATAAAAATCTGTATCAAAAAGCACAACAGCATATTATATACATAACAAAACCACACAAGAATACTTTACATAAAGCACCAACTATTACGAAATACTGCACCTGTGAGTACCACTCAGCCAGATTCTCTTCTTTCTTTGCTTCAAGTCCTAACCTAAAGCATAAAAGGTAAAATGTTTAACTTTTAAACGTTTAAAATAAAAACCTACCAGTGATAGTTGAACTATTCTATGAACAGTTCTATGAACTGTAAAACCATGCAAACGTGTCATCAAACCAAAACATTTAAAGGTCTTAAGCAGCATTCTGTCAATCTGGGCAGTCTGCAAACGGACAATTGCTGAAGCCCAGCTAGACTATAATTTTGGATTCAGTTATCCCTCTGAATTGTTTAGGTGCTATTCCAATGCTTAGTTGTTTTTTGCACATGGAGTGTTTTTCAGCATCAATGTGTGGTGCCTATTATCTGTTTTTCAGTACAAGTGTTTTATTTTAGGGTGGTTAGACAGGCAATGCCAATTTTGTTGCTGCATATAAAGAATAAACAAGAAAAAAACCCTAACAGTTCTATGTCACGTTTGTGTAGAAGCCAAACCAGTTCCACATAAATAGATGAGCTTTTGTGCTCATACATGTAGTGTGAAAAAATATCATCAAACCGCTGGAGAAAACGACATATTAAAAGCAAAGCAAACCAGGACTAGTGCAACAGTGACGTTCTTAACATTAACGAAAATGTATAAACAAAAGTCACATGAATAAAGGACACACACTGATAGGACAGCTTTTATGCAATGGAACTTGCCGAATTGTATTCGTTTCTAAATGTATTTTCAAAAAGGAGCCAGAATGTACTCAACACAGCACATATTCTGAATGAAGGGGTCAGATATGAATGCAGTGACTGAGATTTCATCTTGGAGGTTATAACCAGTTATGACAGTACTGAACCAACAGCAAAACTTTCTCAAGCCTCCATCAACAGAAACATTTACAAGCTTTGTGTAGCAAAATAATGATTGGTGTCATATGAAGAGAATTGTTAACGTAAAACAAGCGTTATGCTCGTCCAGCTCCGTACCGAGTTTGCTTCTTGGGTCCTTGTCCATCCCCTGTTCCTCCTGCTCCACTATCCTGACCCTGATTAGGCTTCTCGCCCCCTTTCTGTGGCCCTTTCTGTGGCTTGCGGCCACCACCTCCTCCCTGTTTCTCTGAGGTGTTCTCACGTTCCTTGCGGCTCTTGTCCTCTGATCTGCCACCGCTTCCTCCTGTAGTGCTCACCGGCTTGTACTCTTCTCCAGTCAGAGCTCTGTACTGGCCTTTGAGCTCCAACAGGGTTTTCACGGCCAGGTCTACCTGTTCCTATACAGAGAACGAGCCAGGAGGGAAAATGGTATCAGACAGACCTTTTTCTAAAGCGTTGACGATTATAAAGAGCTGTAACTGTGTAATAAAGTGCAATTGCCTTTGGTGCCTTCTCTGTTTTGAGCTTCCTCACTTGCTCCCCCTGCTGAGAAACCTGAGCATACAGTGCCTGGGCCTGAGGGGTGGAGCTGGACTGAGCAGGAGCAGGGCTGGCTTGTAAAGGGGCAGGAGCAGGAACAGTGCTGGGTGCTACTCCAGGCTTATACTCTTTCCCAGTCTGCTTCTTATACTCAGCCTTCAGATCCAGGAGCTGTTTTACAGCAACATCCACCTGATCCTTGAGAATGAAGAAAAAGAAAAAAAAATCCTTAAGAAAAACATCAAGACAAATAACATTAAGGCAACATTGCTATAAATTACTGAAGACATGAGCTCATAAGATCTTAGGGGGTTTTCTAATTCACATAAAACTCCAAGGTCTATCAAAGAGCCATTAAAAGGACCTTTAAACAATGCCCTCTGCTGCTCAGCTCCATGACTGGATTGTTTTCTGTCTAAAATACCAGTCACTCTGCAGAAATGCATCCGTCAAATCAACTAAATTACTCATTCTGAAATTAAATTAAATACAAACCTTGGGTGCTTTCTCTGTTTTTAGCTTCCTCACAAGGTCGCCCTGCTCTGTCACGCGCTGGTAAATGTCCATGGCATCTTTGTCTGGACAGCTGGTAGTTGTGGGGGCAGATTGAGAGGAGGCCGATGATGTGGGGGTAGCTCCAGGTTTGTACTCCTTACCAGTTACCTTCTTAAACTCCTCCTTCAGAGCCAGCAGCTGCTTTACAGCAACATCAATTTGGTCCTGAAGAGGAAAATGGGGAGATGAACAGAAGGCAAACAGTAAAAACGGATTCATTTTAGCACAATAAACATAATCTATTTTTCTGAGCTCAACGTATTTGGACAGATCAATCATAAAAACAGTACATTTGTACGTCTGTAGCATAAATACACCAAATCTTTAATAATTATGTCAGTGACTGGTATACTAATTACAATATATAATCGACTGATAGTGAAAAGCATTGCAGGAAACCTTGCTACCAGACAGGAAACCTCAATATCACCATCTCAGCTTTATTCTAATCACAAATAATTAACATGGCATATTTACTCAGTTTATTTATTCAATGCCATAGTTATCTAGACAAACTAGAAAGATAGTGTTATTGCACTTAATAAAAACTACCTGTTATACTGTAGAGTTGGCATTTTCAATTTTACGATAGCAGTTAAGTTGCATATTACTAGTTATTAAAAGTTTTGTAATTGCAGGAAACTCAAGCTTTTTGTTTAAAAACATAAATAGTTGTGCATTGTTCAGACATATAAAACAAATTGTGAGAAAACTTAATTGTGCAAATCGTGGTTGTGTATTTGTTGACTTTACCTATAGCAGATCCTAGCAGGTTTCTGCTGTTCTTAGGCTATTGCTTATTTTGTACTAGCATAAGGTTTGGTCTACTAGGAAAAATACAAAGCACTTTTAAAAGTCGTTCTGGATAAGGGCATCTGCTAAGTGATGTAACTGTAAATAGAAATGTTACATGTAAATAAACTCAGTACTGTTAATCGAATCATGGGCAGAGCGTATCATTACACCCCTACTTGCCTCTGTCAAAATGGGCTTCCTAAAATAGGGCTTTGGGCCTAGATTATTGTTATTTTGAGACAATCCGCCTTTGTAAAAAGCCCTGCAGAAATACATTTGACTAAACTGATGCCTTACACAAGTGACAGATGATTACTCAAACAATCGAACCCACCTTCGGTGCCTTCTCTGCTTTCAGTTTCCTGACCACCTCTGCCTGTTCTGCCACTTGTGTGTAGACATCGGCAGGGGAGGCAGAGGTTGGGGAGGCTGGCTGTGTGTGAGTTGCAGTGGGAGGAGTCATTCCTGGTTTATAGTCCTGACCTGTGAGCTGCTTAAACTCTGCTTTAAGAGCCAAAAGCTCTTTCACAGCGGCATCTATTTGTTCCTGAAAAAAGAAGAAAGTGTCAAAATAAAGGGGGAAAACCATCAATGCAAAAAAACTGTCCTTTTTGTTAAAGAGACGGACCTTTGGTGCTTTCTCAGCCTTTAGTTTGCGTACCACCTCGCCTTGTTCAGTAACACGTGTATAAGGGCAGGATGAACAAGAGTGACTTAGGCGACTGACAGCAGGAGCTGCGGGCTCAGCCTTTACCTGAGGATATGAGCAAATAAAGACCCACTATTAGTTTCAAAAGTAGAAAAGAGGGTATCTGATGAGCTAATGGCAGATGCACTCACAGGCTTAGTTGTTGACTGACTCTTGGTCTTGTCCTTGGAACCAGAAGTGGGCATCTCCTTGGTGTGGCCATCTGGGATGTAGAACAGGACACATGGACTCTCCTTACAGCTATGAGGACTGGTACATTGGATCAGAGTTTATAGTTTAAATAAAGCAGCTGGGTTATTAATTCATTAATTATACTACAGCTAAATACAGATAGATCTTAGAACAGGTAAGAGTTAAGAATTACCTGACAGGCTCATAAGGTTGATCACAGACATAGAAGCCCCTTCTCTGCAGCTGGATGATGTCACCCTTCTTTAAGTCTTTCAGGCATGGGTCTCCCAGCATTACCTCTTCTGTCTAGAACCACAAAACGGCGTAGTAACATCAACACATCACATGTTCATTCTTTAATAGAATAGGTTGATTAGGTTTTAAACAATACTTGGCACAAGTTATATTTTGACGTGTTGCCTACATTCCCACCAACATTAAAGCAGTTGACTATCACGTAGGGGTAGGGGAAAATTTTTCCCCCTGATTTTTAGATGCATCGCCATTCGGACATTAACTATTCTGAATCGATTAACAAATGTCAATAATCGATAAATCGAGCACACTTGCATCTGAACACGTAGACCAGCTTCTATTCTTACACAAGAACTTAAACATTAGCACTCACTAACTGAGCTCTGTAACGTCTATTTTGAGTTTAATATTCTTGAACTATCCGTTTTCGCTTTCTTTACGACTTTTCTCCGTTGCGCATCTCTGTTTCGCTGTCGCTTCAAAAAGTTTCTCGCTTTTGACTTTTGGACCAGATTTGACGGTGGGGCGAGATCTAGGCAGTCATTGGCTGCTGGAGAAAGTCTTTTACTCCGATTGGAAAATGGTTGGGAATAAACAGAGGGAAGATAGTTTTAACAATTATGTCTTTTAGTAATGCACAGTTCGTCATATAGGCTTACTGTCACACTACTAATTTGTTAATCTAGGTGATATTTTGATAACATCAGTTGAATAAACTAGGCGGGGCTTAACTCCAGCAGCCAATGATTAAGATTAGATCTCGCCCCCCCCCAAAAGTCAAAATCGAGAAACTTTTTGAAGCGAAAGCGAGACAGAGAGAGTGCAACGGAATAAAGGTGCATAGTAAGCGAAAACGGATACTTTAAGAATACGAAACAGAAATATTCTGTTTACAAACCGGTTTTACAAAATTTAATTCTTTGGTAAGGGAGGATTCTGTTTTTTGGTTTTTAAAACTTTAGGGCCGATTTTGACACCATAGATTTGTTTCAAGTAGTCACATGGTAAAGAAAAAAAAGTGTATAGAAAAAATAAATAAATCGAGATGCATTGATAATCGTTGCCCTCTGAATCGAACTGGGAAGTGCCTAGAGATTCCAACCCCTACTATCAAGCATGACCATACTGAATGTTTTTGCCTCATAAAGGCCCCTTTTCACATAATTATATTCAGTCATCTTATATACACAATGACAATTTCCACCAAACATGCAGATCGAGACATGTTACGTAAAAGCAAGCATAGCTTTGCAGTACCCACAATTATGCCCAACGTAACTCGTGCCTCATTCATGAGATGGCCAAATGAAAAGCAAAATGAGCAGGGATTTGAATGCATTTGATTAAACATGCGTGAAAACAAGCACACACACTGAAACCTTATTTACATAAGATTTGCAATTGACACACCCCGGTTGTGTCCCACTTTGCAGAAATGGAGGTGTTCATACTAGGGGTGTGTGATATGCATTTATGAATATATCTTAAATGTTGTTTTAACGATGTGTGAACTGACATTACCCAGTATGTCACTCACAAAAAGCAAGCAAAAACACGCCGTAAGAATTTACCTATTCACTGCATCACATAGCAAGGTAAGATACAATAACACTTATGAACAAAGTTCATGGAGCATGCTAGCAACCCAAATGAAGCTTGCGTGGTACTCTACCTAAAAGTGCACAACTAAAGTTACAAGTGAGTGACAAACTGTACCAAGAAACAAAATGCAGACCCAAGCACTGTCACAGTCTGCGTTGCTCAAATTAATTCCTAGACATGGCTCATCCACACTTGGAAGAGGCAGTTTGGCTTTGAAGAGGTTGTGGCTGAAAAGATGCAAACTATGAAGAACTATGAAAAAAATATCTGAAAACTATGTCACAAATCGGTTGCTGTTAAAGCCAGCTTGGAGGCTAACTTCTCATCTGCAAACTAACCACAGTGCAGAATATGACGAATATGAGATTATTATGATTTTTGAGATATAATTTTTGTCAATATCACACACTCCTATTTCATACATTTCACAGAACTGGTTTTAAAGAACACATATATTAAAGCCTGTGGCAAAAACACAATCCCAGAAATGTTCCAGAAACAGGCAATTACATTTAACACAACAATTTTTAGTTTTGCCCAAAGCAATCTCAAAGGCAGCCGGCTACTGCCAATATGGTAAAAATATGAGGGGAGAGACACAGGACACCCATTTCTTTTAAAAACAAAAAGGAAAAATGACATATCTGAATACCCCGCCAAGCAATGGGTGAGGTGACCTGTCTTTTAGACTACGTCCAGAACATGGACACCATCTTGAAAGCCAACACATTAGATCAAGGTCAAGCCACAGACTTCCAAAACAGCATGAAGTGAGCATTCAAATACAATTTAAAAATCAATGAGATGAATACCATTATATTCTGGAAAACAGTTACTTTGTAAAGAACTGCATCACTCACCTTGCTGTTTTTGTTAATGTAGTCCTTGAAGTTGTCATCTTTTGTCAGAACAGGTTTTGTGATGAGGTGCTGGTAGGTGACACACACAGTTGGGGTGAAAGGAGCTTTGGGTGTCTCGGTCAGCCAGGTTATCTTTGTGGTCTTCTTATAGTCCGTGTTCTCCAAGTTCAGACGGCCTTCAAGAGACGTGATGGCATCATTGCTGTCTCTACAGAGTCCACAGGGAGAGGGGAAAATTGGTATGATGTTCTGCCTCAGACTCTATACAAATTATCGTGTATAGAAGAACGTGTAGCGTGTTCAAAGAAAATATTTGAGTATGTTAGATGTCACCCAACATCTGAAAAGTTGGTAATTAGTGAGGAGCTGATCCACATTTTTCTGATGAAATGGAGTAAAATAGGTTTGAATGTAAAAAAGAGGCTTTTCTCTGAAAGTGGAGCTGTGCTTTTGAGCATAACAAAACACTATGTGATGACCTCATTATCACATGACATACCAGTCCTGACCGAGAGGCTTCCTTAATCCATGCATGCATTTTTGAACTGTAGCAGTGTTTTTAAAACATAAAATGCATTCCTAGGAACTGATTAATAAAAGAACAAAATAAAAACTATATCCAGTGTACATAATGCTGTGTGTGATGTAAAGACTTTACTTGTGAATTTTAGTAATGATGATGTTGCCCCAGTTGATGAATGTTACAGTCTCTCCCTCGGTGAAGGTCTCAGCATCAGCTCCCTCCACAAACACCTTTGGGCCGTACCACACCGACTTCGTGCCCACATCAGCATTCTACACAGGACAAAAAATGACTACAAGCGCTCAGACACACTATTCTTCATCAGCCCATAATAGACAATTTGTTAATAAACCACTAATCTGTAAAGTGACAAGCTACCTCAAGCAAGATGCAATACTTGCTTATGCTAGTTACCTTGGGATGTTTGGCAGCCTCCTTCATTTCCTCCTTGGCTTCAGGAATGGAGATGGGAACAACCTGTGATCTGAGAAGTGCAGTGAACCTGGGAGCTACTGGATCAATGACCTGAATGAATGAGATAGAGTGATTTGGATATTTAGCCACTGCAAGAATCAGTAAATAAATAAATACACATACATCGGTGATCAGTGCAATCAAACATACAAGAAACATTAAAAAAGTGGGTAGGGTAGGAACACATAATGAGAGATGTAAATGTCTAGGAAAGCCAAACTAGTTTTACAGGTAGGGCTGTCACAATTATTACATAATCACAACTGTTTAATAAATTATCACATTTATGTAGGATTATAGTAATTCTTCCTAGATGGTCGGTTTCTGCAGAATGTATATTATGTGTTGTGGGATGAGGTGACTAAGCTTTAAATAAAAAAACAAAAAAAAAAAGTAAATGCATTAATTGAGACTTAAAAGTGGTTAATCAGAACAAAACAAAAAAAAAAAAAACTAACTTGAAGCTGTAAACAGCAGGTAATTTGTAAGATGTAAATTGTTAATTGTAAAGATGTTAATTCTATGCTTGTTAGCAGTAATGCTAGCTTTTGCGTTATGCTTTGCAGTTTTATTTTTTTTGTTGTGTATTTGTAGGCATTCGTGGGAATTTTTGGGTACCTGCACATTTTAACAGTAATCAATATGACTAGCAAGCAAGATATCTGTTCATTCACTTTATGTTCGTACTTCATTAGTCACATTAATTGAACAGACTATTAAATATTAAAAATAGCTAATTACTATATTATATTCATTATTATGAATATGATGACTAATCATCAGCTGAAGTTTCACGTTTGTGAAAGACCTACTAGCAAATACAATTGTTAAGGTTAAAGGCACACAAAGTAATTTCTAGAATTTTATAAATGTATTGTTCAATAAAATGATGTTTGCCATAATAGGGTGTAGAAATTATTATACTTCTGCATTATTAAGTTTACAGGCCTACCCAAACAGACTATTAAACCGTTAATCGCAATTATTTGTATGACAATGAATCTTCAACTAAATAGTGACAGCCCTATTTACATATTATATTATATTTTTATATCAGTGATCGCTACTTGTGATTAGTAGTCAAACAGACAACCTGAACTGTAACCGTGGCATGAGCTAAATGTTTACAAAGATGCAAATTAACAGAATCAATGAAATGCAATTAAGTGTCCTGAAGTGGCATATCACTGTATGCAGAATCTATCTGTTTTATGAAAGGAGCAATAAATATTAACACATACACAGCAGGGAAGCCAGCAAGAACAGCAGCGGCAGGAAGAATATTGAAGAATCAAACAAAAATTGAAATAACAAAACTACGAAAAACCCAACAACATGCATATCAGTGTCAATCATTTATATTGTCTTACAGACCAAATAAAGAAAACAAAAGCTCAGAATTCACATTCCTGCCAAAACTATGTAGAGTTTGTTTTCTGTGATAGATTGACTGGAGAAGAAAATACAGGATGAGTGAAATTAGAAAGGAAAATGAAATTCAAATGAGGAAGGAGAACAAGAGCAGGAAGTGGCAAGGAGAAGGAGGAGTACCTTTTTACAGCTAACTGGCAGCTTGGAAACAGAAGAGTGAGATGCACTTAATGCAGAACACGGGACATTGAGTTTAAGAGGTCACAGAGGTCAGGTCAGACAGAATGGGAATGTTTTGAGACGCGTTGTTCTACCCGTCATGCAATAAGACTGTTTGTAACTGTCACTATCCTCCAACAAATCTTTCAAACTGGGGCCCTTTGTTGCAGCCAAAGAAAAAAGGGCCAAGTGTTGACTAACTGGCTCAATTAGTAGCACATGAAGGTTATGACACAAAACAAAATATTTTATTTTTAACCAAGAACTGCAGCAACAGAGAAAAAGCAATGATAATTGAACTTTAACATGTTACACTGGATGCCTGACTGCAACCAATGTAAGATGTGGTTCACTGAGTGAGCAGACAAGTTGTGCCTACAGCATGCTGTGGATGTGAAATGAGATGCAAAACAAATGCAGAATGTGTTGGTTCCTCTGCCTAAACGACAGGAATGATTTGTGGGCATGGACAGGTTAAATAGCTGGAATGTGGAGCTGAAATTAAGTGAGCGGTACAGAGCTGCCAGTGTTATACTCCTATAATAAACTGGTGAAAAAGGCTCGAAGAAAGCGAAAAAACTAATAGCGGGTAGAGGATGTCAAAATTATATTAAAATGAATAAAAGGACAGAGTGATGGTCACACAACATCAGGACTGAAGAAACCACAGAGGACAGACATAAAGCTTAAGGAACACAGCCAAATCAAATTTGGCCCATCAACCATATGTGGAGCTTATGGATGATTAGCATGGGCAGTAGCTGAAACTAGTTTCCAATAGTACCAAGTTGGTACCAAACAAATTTTAATGTATGTTGCAATTATATTATGCTTATTCTTGTGACAATTTCTGCTTCACTAGGAAAGGGCCGTTACTGTGAGAATGTGAGTTAACTGCCATCAAAATGATGAAACGTGTTATCAGTAATGATGTATGAAAATAAAAAAAATCTGTGGCAAAACAGAAATTGTGTACAGAGGAGAAAAAAATGTAAAAAAGATTCATCATTTGTCTAATTGTCACTGCTGCTTAAACTGAATGTACCTGCTTTGATGGGCAAGGTGTTAAGGAAATTAAAACACGACAATACTTACAATAACAATGATTTTAAAATTGTATTATGATAACAGCCCCATGCTACCCATATTTCATAAAAATCACCTATCCAATACTTCCTTAAGCACATCCTCTGCTATTTAAAACCCTTTTCTAAAGTGGTCGAAATGTGTTTGTGTAAAGTTAAAGCCCATGTTCCTTCTGTTTGATGTATGATCCGCTTTTGTCTACAATATCAGGCACAATCTACCAAATTGTTTAGTGAAACATTTTTTTCTTTGAGCTCTTACTTCCAAAACATAATCAGAAGTTTTTTTTGCAAAAACATGCAAACGTTAGATCAGTAAAGCTATTGATCCTTTCCCGCTTAGATTTCGGTAACGTAATGGTATTTTACATGGCATGAACATGCATGTTCATACACAGCAGATGCAGAAGATGAATATCGGACTAATCAAGTAAAATAATATGAAACACAGAATAACGCTACATAAATGGATGAATTATGGACGTAAAAGGCGACACGCATCTGAAATAGGATCTTCGCTGACAGATACAGACAGGCCACTGTGACTCTGTATGGAGATTCCAACATGACACAATCGGTGGAATTTCTGCCTTAAGAACATTAGGCATCTGATGCAATAAAATCAGAGGCCATCTAATTTGACTTGCAATTATGCAGGCATTTACCTTTTTGTTGAACGCCCAGATCTTATCCCACTCCATGTTGACCACAGACCTGGATCCACCCTGTGATAACACAAAGTATGAGAAAAAGAAAGACAAAAGCTAAAAATATAAAACATTCACAAAGAAGTGTAGATACCTGGGCAGCAATGAATTGTTTGAGCCCCTCAACAGTCATTCCCCGCCGTAGCACTCCTCTGACTGTGGGGAATCTGGGGTCATCCCTAACAGAGACAAACTGCCTTATTTATATTGCACAAACAACATTTAATAGGTCACATAATGCTGCACTAACACAATCATTAAAAAAATAATGATGGGAACATTTGCTCTGGATTAACTCACCAGCCATCAACATAGCCTTGATCCACAAACCAGGTGAGCTTCCTCTTGGAGAGCAAAGTGTTGTTGAGATTGAGCCGAGCATACTCCCAGATGTAGGGCTTCCGCAGCCGCAGGGCATCGATTACCCAGTAGAACTGCTCATCTCTGTCGTGGTACTCAGTTGTGCGGAGAGCATGGGTCACACCCTCAATGCTGTCTACGATCGGGCACGCAAAGTCATATGTGGGGTACACTCTGGTGGACAACAATTAGGAGAGTAGTTAAACAAAAACTGATTGGGAGACAGAATTTTGGAGAAAAAAAAACTGGTCAGAGTATTTTACTTAAACTGTGTAGAAATCACGATCCTAAGTGTCATAAATACAATTATTAAAATATTAAATCTGTACACTGGAAAAGTAATTTAGAAAGGAGTTCAGTCTTCAGGATTGTATTGAACTGATACAGAATACAGAACTGTATTAGCACATTATGTGTACATTACCAAACCCAAGAGTAAGTGACAAAAATAAAATACCCCACACTAAATGGTAAACCTGTGTAAAAAAAAACATGAGCAGAACTACAATAAAACAATAAGCTATCAATAAAACTGGACAACAAAGATTTTACTTTTTGAATTGTGTATTTTATGGATTTTGCACTGCTGTTTACATAAATCCTCTTAACTTTACTATGAAACACTTTTTGCTTTGTTTTCAGTTTTCCATCATATTTTAAGTATAGCAGCTACACAAGCTCACAAGATGAAATGCTTTGGTCATTCCAAGGCATGAACCCCATGTAGATGTTATGCACATGTTGTCCAAGTCATGCCTTACAAAACTTAGTCAGGCTTAATATCAGCAGAGAGGCTATAAAGGCTGCTAACATTTACATATTCAATACATTATTCACCAGGCAACAGCATAGTGAATATTGCTAACAATTAATAAATTGTTTCCATGAAGACAACAGCTGTGATGCATTCGGTTCACTGTGTGTTGAGAATATGCTTAAAGCTTGCACCATGACTGCATGAATGCACAAAAGGCATACAAGCTCTGCTTTGGATAGAATACTTGTGGTCATGGCAAATCTTGGGTTCCTCAAACTTGTTGTGCAACATGTGCAATCAACAGTAGAGCTTGGCTCAAGAGTCAATGCCATTCACAGTCTCGACGATGGAGCAAAAACAAAAGAATCACATGACTGCTGTTACTGTCTGACCAATGTAATCTTGTTTCTCCAATATAAATAGGAAATAAATAGTTTGCTAGTATTAAAGCAACCAGAAACACAAAGCCTAAACAAACTGCAAAAACCAGATGTGTACAGAATAATGATCCAGATGTTTAACCTTGCATACTTCATTAGCCTCATCTGATACCACAGCTTTTTTTTTTGTCAAAAGCTAAAGCAGAACTACTTGGGTCAAGAGCCATCTTTACACAGCTTGCCCTCCTGTTTTCACACTGAAACTGATGGACTGTGGACAAATGCAGGAAGTTCAAGACCACAGCTGTGGGTGAGCAACAAAGATAACCTCCAAGAGCAAGGACTATTGTCAGTCAAAGGAAACCAGGGTAACTTCTAAGCACCTAAAGGTCCCTGTCATGTTAATGTCTTATGTTTGTGATTCAAATCTACCAGCATCAGCGTGAACCAGAAACATATTATATAACAATACAGTTGAATCCGATTAATTGGACCAGTCTCTTATTCGGACCGAATCCTAAAGTACCGAAACAAATCCTATTATATACGTGTAATGTTATTCGCTTAATCGGACCAAAGAACATGAGAGCGAATAAGAAAAAGAAGCCACAAGTCGCCACTTAGAGCAGATGCAAAGCAGGTCATCAAGATTTGGGATCCCCGAGAGAATTTATGCTTTTATCAAAGGTCAGGAATTCCGCAAAGTTGTGTTGATACCACTTTCATGATTTTGTTCAAATCCATCATAAGAACACGTCAGATCACACTGGATAAGTTCTTCAAACGTTGACTGGAATTTAGTAAGAACTTGTTTTTTACAGTATTATGCTTCGCATGCTGAGTATCTATACATTGTGTTGTAGATTGTTTCGAAAAACTTGGTTGCAATTTATTTTTCAATTAACAAAGTTTGTAAGTAACAGTAGTTCTTGTTTGTACGTTCGCTATATGTGCAAATCACACAATAAAGGTTTAATAAACATTTAATATGTTACATAAATTATAGCACGCCCCGTCTTGTAACAGTTCGTTTAATTGGACCAGCCGGTTAGGAACAAAACGATCGCGTCCCGATGTGGTCCCATTATCCGGATTCGACTGTATTTCCACTCGTATGCAGCTGTATATAATAGTCACTCACTTGTATGTGCTGCCAGTTCGTGGGTGGGGGGTGTTCTTGCAGCGGAACAGTGTGGGGTCACGCATGCAGCCATTGTTGGAGTTCATATCGATCTTGGCTCTCATACAGCAGGACTGACCGAACTCTGTGCCTGCCTTCATCTCCTGCCACATCTTCATGTTCTGCCCTACAGCTGGAGAAAGGAGGAGGCAAACACGACAGGTAAAGACTCTTGGCTAAAACCCAACTACCTCAGTGCCTGCGATTACTTGCAGATGGTTGCTCTGTTGAACAACTTTCTTTTTATGTCAGCATCATCATGCTTTCCTTGTAGACACTTACAGTTGTTTCTATGTTTTGACTCGGTCCTCTGCTCCCTTTCCTGCTTCATAATATCAGGGGGTGTGTCGTCGATGTAGGCCTTGCCCTCCTGCAGCAGCTGTTCAGCCAGCTGCAAAATGGTGGGAAAGTGGTCGCTTGTGTAGGTGAATTGATCTGGTTTTATCTGCAGCATTGACACGTCCTCCAAGATCACCTGCATACACCAAAGCAGCTGCTTATCTCAGTCTAAGCACAACATCAAAAGACTACAAGGCCTATTTAAAAACAAAAGGAACAAAAACAGTAACTGGAATTACCACAGACATTTTGTACACCAAGAGAAACATTACTTACCTTTTCAAAGTCCTCCTTTTCCTTCTCTGGGTTTGTGTCATCAAAGCGCATGATCAGCTTGCCCTTAAAGTTGACCTGGTAATGCTGATTCAGAAGGGCAGCTTTAGCATGGCCGATGTGCAGGTACCTGCAAGACATTCAAAGCATTTCAAGTCTGTGTAATGTAGCTGATAAGCATATGTAATGAGTTGGAAACGCTTGTCCCTACACGGAGTTTGACAATACATACCCGCTGGCCTCAGGGGGAAATCGTACCACAACTTTGCCAATCTCAGCACCAGGCAGCTCCACAAACTTGCCAACATCCTGCTTCTTCTCTTTATCAGCAGGCTAAACAACAATGAGTAAAATAAACACAAAGTTAATATTATTTGTATACGTACGTGTGCGCTTGTGTATATATACATACATACAGCATGGACAAGGTGAGTCAAAAGTCCAGAACATGGCCACCAACTTGAAAGCCACCATATTTGATCAAGGGCCAGTTTTTTTTTTTCCAAAGGGAAGGTGGTCATGATACATATCACAGAAGACCAGAATTGTCTGAGAATTCGAATTCTGCAATCAGATTACAAGCTTTGTGGTTCTAAAGTTATGAACACAGAAAGTTGAAAACTTCTGATGTTCGTCACAGGTAACTGAAGGTGGAATTCGTGGATTCTGGTGAAAGGGGAATGCAGCTGCCGTATTATAGCTGCAGACTTCAACAACTGACACCCAGAAAGACTGCGACAACATCCAAACTTTCGAGAAACTGTGGACAACCATGTAATGGTCATCCGAAGGCCACTACCGACAATAAAACCCTCAACAATGATTTTGGCAGCCTTTGTGAAAAGATCACAAGGCAGCACACGTGTTCTTTGACTCTTGACTTACCCTGCGTGTGTGTGTGTGTGTGTGTGTGTGTATATAAATTTAAAAAGCAATATTTTGTCAGAATGCGTGGTGGAAGACTTACAGCAGCCTGGCTTGCAGTGACTCTGGTACCCCACTTGGCACCCACATTACTGAATGGCACCTGAGAGGTCAGGAATGAAAACCAGCGGTATACATGTGGGAAAGAGCCTGGCTTAGCTTGTGCTGCCTGCCATTCTGTACTTCCTGTGGGTCAACAAGTACACAAACCTTGATATTTCATGTTGACTTGACTTTCATTTAGTGCACGAATTACACTCATAATACTAGTCAAGTCATATTTATTTATATCAAGCTATTTGCAATAGAAATTTGTCAGAAGGCAGCTGTACAATAGTAGATTATCCTCTAATATCTAGGGCCAATTCCCAATTGAGCAAGCCTAGGGTAAGAATGGCAAAGAAAAACTCCCTAACTGTTATAAAAAAAAAAAAAAATCTTGGGAAGACCAAGCTTTACACCGGCAGATTACAAATCACTAAAAAAAAGTGAAACCTAATCTCTAGTGCTTATTTAGCAAGTGGATGCCTTATAGGAAGGTTGTGACCAACATTGCTAAGAAATTTTAGTAACCCTAATGTTTTAGTAGCCTAACACTGCTGAAAAACCAAATAGGCTTTAAATTTCCTGTGGTATATGTGAAAGATTAATGGTTTGAACAATTACGGCATACTACAATAAAGAATAACAATTCTAAAATGACAGCTCATCTGAAACTTCCTAGTATGACTGTAGAGTTGGGAGAATGGGAGATAAGTAAAAGGTAATTATATAGCTAATTACATTCATTATTTGCACTTACAATATAGATCTAAAAGTCTTACCCCTGAGAGCAGCCCAGACACAGAGGTCAGCCAAAGTCAGGGTACGGCCCACCAGGAAAGTGCGCAACGACAGAGCTGCATTTAGCTCCCCTAGAGCAGAAGACAGGTTGGACTGCCCAATGAGCCGTCGGGTGCTGAACTCCAGCCAGTGATCCACCTAGAGCATGGCAGATGCAAGGAATGTCATTCATGCGCTAAATTTCAAGGCTAGAGATATGCGAGAGCTAAATTCGAGTCCCTAACCTCTGTTTGTTCCATCATGTTGGAGCCATATAGACCCAGACTGGGGGCTACACGTGCAAGGTACCGTGTAATAGAGTTCACGTCACTGAACTGCACCTGACTAAAAACACATACGGGAAAATTTAACAGTGACAGACTTGGCCATCCAGTACAGCTCATATAGATCATACACTCATGGGCCACTTCATTGGGTACACCTGTTAAACTGGAGAAACCTTGAAACAGATGGGCTACAGCAGCAACTTTTGTCAGATGGAAAAGGCATCTAAAGCTATAACACAAGAGGGCTCACAAAAGTTGGACAATTTCTGCTGTGACTTTCAGATGGTAGGGTGAGAATTTGCTATTAATCAACTTGGCAGTATGGATCCATTCTGCCTCGCATCAACGGTTTAGACTGATGGTTGTGGTGTAATGGTATGCAAGATTTTTCTTTCTTGCTATGCTTTGGGCCATTTAATAACAATGGTGTATTTATGTAGATGCAACAGCAATAAAAACTACCATTTTCTATATGTCATTTCACAAATAATTTCTTAAACATGACACCGAGTTCACTGTACTCAGATCACCTCCGGAGTGACCAGATCTTGGGATGTGTAGGGTGTGCCTAATAAAGTGGCCAGTGAGTGTATGATAATGGTCATCACACAAGTTTCTCTGTATTCGTGTAAAAGTATTTTATACAGATGGATACAGGTCTACTGCGGAAAAAATACCTACAACCCACTACTGTACTAAAGGATTTGTCAAACAATACATCACTACCTAGTTTCAGGGTCTATAGTACCATTCTGATATACTGATGAAAGTATTAAAGTATGGTTCAGGACCTGCTCAAACTAATTATTCTAGCTATCTTTTTTAACACTTGTTTTGACAGCTGTATCTGTCTTATGGCTAGTTTAAAAACACAGATTTCTTTACTGAAAATTGCTAGTAATGGGAGACATTGCAAAAAAAAAAAAAAACAACAACAACAAACAAAACAAAACAAAAAAAAACCAACAGGTGAGGTTTGGCCACTGATACTCAACATGGGTCAGCAGTTTGCTTAGAGTCACAGGGCCTTATAAAAAACCATTCATTTATTAGCATCCTTACTCAGGATTAGGACTGTGGTAGCCTAGAGGTTAAGGAACTAGACTCTGGACCAGAAGGTGCAAGGTTCAAATCCCACATCTGCCAAGTTGCCATAGTTGGGTCCTTGAGCAAGACCCTTAACCCACAATTGCTTGGATTGTAAGACAATATGAGTTGTAAGTCACTCTGGATAAGGGCGTCTGCTAAATGCTCTAAATTTAAACGTAAATGTACTCAGTTAACTTTTGACTAAAAAGTACACTCAAAGACTCACTCAGAGACATGGAGCTTTGTGTCTTTGCCTTCTTCAACAGAGACCCTAATGCTATTCTTCACATGCTCTACTGCCAAGAGCGCCCCTGCAAACAGAGAAATACACCTCAATAATATTGAATTTGGGGTGGGCAATACAGTAAAAGGATATCACAGAATGCATCAGTAGTGACAGATTCTTGAAAACTACTAATCATTTATTATGATATTATATAATGACTATAACTAGTCATTTTAATCAAATTACGCTGCACTTCATCCTATTAAACAGGAGCAATTATACTTTCCAGGAAAGCATATTGCCTATAACAGTAACAAAATGTACCACGACATGACAAAAACATTGTCATATTGCCCACCCCTGCATATACGGAACAGACAAACCATGAACACTCACAGAGCAAATAAATAACGTTGATTATTTCATTATAACAGCACTCGTGAAACTCTGGGATATATTAGACAAGTAATCAGTAGTAGACAAGTTGGACGCAATAAAAATGTTCATAGGTAAAGACCTCAGTGACTTTTAAACAAATAGAAAGCAGTGGTGAGTACCAACTGACAGTGGACAGTTTTTGAACAGCAAAGCCATTGTCTAGTTAGGTAGAGGAAGTGTGGTCAGGCTTTACATCTGGAATATTTATATACACTCTTCAGAATATTTACAAAGAAAAAAAGCAACAAAACGCCAGTAATTCTGCATTAAAACCTTTCATTTGCAATAGCATCAGCAATCCCAAACCACAGACTAAATATGGCATGGAAAATGTGTGCATGCAGTATGACTTACTGTGATAAGGTAAAACTTTAGATACACTGTTCAGCACACTGATATACCTGGCTATATACCTTTGACTAATGGATTTTATACACTGTTACTCATGATATGCATTTACATGCACTTGATTATCAGATAACTGCAGGAACCCAGATTTTGTCAGTAATGCAATCAACCGTATTCAAAGAACTTAATTCAGGTAATAATCAGACTTGTACATTGTAATAATAAGAAGAATCTTATTATAGTTGTTACTAATATGTAAACATGCTCACTGATAAAGTGTGAATACTGGAAACACCACATTGCAATATCTTATATTTCACATTGCTATTTTGCTGCTTGAATGTTAGAACGGGACTGTGGTAGCCTAGTGGTTAAGGTGCTGTACTATGGACCAGAAGGTCCAGGGTCAAATCCCACAGTTGGGTCCCTGAGCAAGTCCATTAACCCACAATTTCTTGGACTGTACGACTGTATTAATTGTAAGTCGCTCTGGA
>JAUZST010014864.1:0-10442 GCA_034779995.1 Parotocinclus haroldoi
TCTTTTATCACATGTATCGTGAAAATGTCTTTAATAATCGTGATATAATATTTTTTTACCATATCGCCCAGCCCTAGATTCCAGCTATGCAAACTTTCTTGCTTGATCATGCTCTAGGACCCAGGTCTGCAATCACAGGTTCCTCTCATGCTCTCAGCTAATAATCCTTTGCTATTTGAATCCCTCGTTTGAAGCATCTGGGGTAAGGACAAGTGCATGCCATTTAATCGAATGGTCAAAACAAAAGACATTCATAAGGGCAGAACAGTGTAGAGAAGCATAGAGATTACAATGATTGAGTAGTGAGCAAAAGTCTTAGGCCATCAAGTCTTGGCCTGGCTGGTATCTGTGTGTATCTTCCATATATATACAGTTGTGTTCAAAATAATAGCAGTCCCACATCAATAGCAAGATAGATAGATCACTTTTTTGTTAGAACTTCAACTTTTACACTACAAGTAAGTTTTTAGAAGGTTTAGTAAAGGTGTAGAAAACCAACAGACCCAACAGGCATGACGTGCATGCTGTTGATTCTGTGAAACTGAATCATGTACTGAAAGGGGCGTGTTCAAAAAATAGCAGTGCTTAGTTCAATTAGTGTGGTCATTCATGATGTGAAAAAATAGGTGTCAAACAGGTGGCCCTTATTTAAGGATATGCTGGCTGTGCATTTGTCCTTGAAAAACAGAGTAAAATGTGTCGTTCAGGACAATGTTCAGAAGAGCATTCTTTGATAAACACATTTTAAAAAGAGGGGAAAACCTATAAAGAAGTGCAGAAAATGATAGGGTGTTCAGCTAAAATGATATCAAACGCTTTAAAGTGGCGGCCCAAACCAGAAAGACGAGGAAGAAAAAGAAAAACGACTTCTCATGGATCGCAGAATAACCAAAATGGCAAATGCTCAGCCAATGATCAGCTCCAGAAAGATCAAAGAAGATCTAAGATTGCCTGTGAGTACTGTAACAATTAGATGAAGTCTATGTGAAGCCAAGCTACCAGCAAGAAGCCTCCGCAAAGTCCCATTGTTAAAAAAAATAGACATATGCTGAAGCGGTTACAATTTGCCAATGAACACATTGACTGGCCTGAAAAGGAATGGCGTAATATTTTGTGGACTGACGAGAGTAAGCCTTTTTGGGTCTAAGGGTCACAGACAGTTTGTCAGACGTCCTCCAAACACTCAATTCAAGCCACAGTACACAGTGAAGACGGTGAAGTATGGTGGTGAAAGCATCATGATAGGGGGGGATGTTTCTTATACTATAGTGTTGGTCCTTTTTATCGCATACCAGGGATCATGGATCAGTTTGAGTACATCAGAATACTGGAAGAAGTCATGTTGCCATATACTGATGAGGAAATGCCCTTGACATGAATGTTTCAACAAGACAATGACCCCAAACACACCAGCAAGCGAGCAAAATCATGGTTCAGGACAATCAGAATTCAAGTAATGGAGTGGCCAGCACAATCTCCGGACCTTAATCCCATAGAAAAATTGTGGGCTGACATAAAACATGCTGTTTGTGAGGCAAAACCTAGAAATGCAGAGGAATTGTGGAACGTAGTACAATTGTCCTGGGCTGCCATATCTGTTGACGGGTGCCAGAAGTTGGTCGACTCCCTGTACGACAGATGCGAAGCAGTTATCAGAAACCAGTAGTTATGCAACTTAAATATTAGTTTACGATTCTCAGGAAAGTTGAATCTTCAAGCATTTCTTAGTTTATACAGTACATTTTTGATTTTGTAAAGAAAGATGTCAACACTGCTATTTTATGGAACATTATATATCTGGACTTTCTGTAAAATATTATTAAATTCAATTACTTTGTGTGTTTGTGTTTTTTGTGTTCATTAAAATGCAATTTATTTGAAGAATTTGGAGGTTTACCCACCTTTTTAAGCACACTGCTATTATTATGAACATCACTGTATATATCCATGTGTCATATACTCCTGGTTTGGGCCCAGCCCACCGACAAAACTGAACTGGATAAAGAATGCGCGTAAACTAAGGGGGGTTAGTACTTAGGCACAAGTATTTGGAATGGTGTGTCACTCATTTAAGGTCAGAAAAGCACATGATACATAACAGAGGAACCCAGAATTTGAACAACAGGATATTTGGATTGGCTTCCACTTCAGCATGTTTAATAACTGGTTTATTAGACTGTATCAGCAGGATTATATACTTAATTATATACTTTACAGTGAAGACACCCGTGTAGTTACAGTGACTCCATAAATCCACGAGGGCTCACCCCCCTACCCCGTTATTTAATAGCACTGGGTATTACTAATGCATATGCACACACAGACAAGACTCCCATAAATGGGCATTAACATTTAACACCTCTGCCATGCTAGCTTTAATTTAATCACCACTGTGCAAAACCTACCATTATCTACACACTGGAAACGGATGGGTCACCCACTGTGAATACCACAGTAAAGTTGGGAAGTTTTTTCTTGTTTTTTTTATTTAAGAGGCCGGCCAACAGAACAATCTGCATTACATACCAATGCGTTAGCAACAGTAAAAATGGGGATATTTCAAAACGAATACAAAAAGAATACTTCAGAGTCTATGTGTGGCACTCGAGCCCAGTTTGACAGGCTCATTTTCCCCCCATGAATATATCACTTGCTACTGAGTCGCCATAATTAAGTTTTCATCTCATTTGTGTAATCAACCAACTTTCTTTGCCTTTTTATTTGCTTGTCTGGTAATCTTGTTTAGGGAAATAAAATCACTTTTTTAAAAATTGCTTTATATTCATTTTGAATATCTCTTAATTTTTGTGAGCAGTGTATGTGCTAAAAGTCACAAAGACTGGAATGAAGATCAGTGAATAAAAGTATTACTGAGTTGCATAAAGTTTAAAAGTTTTTGTTCCAATTGTCAACAATGTTATTTGTGGTCAATACACCATTGATAAAGGAGCTTATGGTGAAACATCACCTGAAAAACGCCCGATCTCAGAAGCTAAGCAGGGGGTTGGGCCTGGTCAATACTTGGATGGAAGACCGCCTGGGAATACCAGGTGCTGTAAGCTCACCAATCTATGGGTCAAATAGTGAAGCCATGGCAGCCATAAACTGTCCTATCTGGCATCTTGAGCATCTCTGAAGCATCTCTAAAGGGAACCCGGCTTGGTGTCTGACATATTTCGAAGTAACGGCTGAGTGGACCAATCGTCAACTGTGCAAGTAATACCCTCTAACATTCAATAATACTGTTCAACACTCCTGACCATTTCGTCTCATATGGCTACCCACACCTCCTGGACTAGATCATTGTCAGCCAGAGCCATGAGAGGGACAGAAAACGGGACTGATCACTACATGGTAAGGTGTCTACACAGGTTTTCCATCTGTTGCTTTAGGCAGAGGACAGTCCCCAGGCCCAGCAGAAAGTTGGATATTGACAGGTTGCCAAAAGTCTGCACCCAGCACATTCTTGCTGACACTTTGAAACGCCCGTTTGTTCCCAACTTTTGATTCGGCAGCAACTTCCAGTGACAAGTGCTGACTCCACAGCTCTTGCCTATACAAAGCTGCCAAAGACAACCTGGGGCAACCCAATAGGAAGTACCAGGTCTGGTTAGATGAACAGCATGAATGACCATGTCACAGCACTGCTTGAACAAAGAAGAGTGCTCACTTGGCTTGTCTTATCAAGCTGACCTGCCTAAGAACCAGAGATAAATCCAAACTGCAAACTACTGAGGGACAAGGAAAACTACTAGTGTGCATGATGGTATTATCAAGCACAAGACTGTCATCTATGTAGAGGAACCACAATCCACCCCTGCGCTGTCCACCGATGGAGCTACACACTTCGATTGAACAAAACGACATCCTTCACGTTTCGACCAGCTACTCAATCCGACCTCGAATGCCGATCCTGCTGTCCTTAACAGGACAAATACCCATCCTCTGAAGTGCAGATTCCACACTGGAATCACATGAAGTCAGGATAGTGGTGCGGAGTAAAGCCAACTACAAATCTTCTGGGTTTGATAGCATCCATGCAAAGATCAACCAAAAAGGAGGTGAGCACATTACCACAGCTCTCTCTGACATTCTCTCTAATACAAAGAATGTGAAGTGACGCAGGCTTTCAAAGACATTTTGGTCATCCCCATCCTCAGGAAGAAGGGTAATGAGCTCTCTCCTCTCTATAGAAGGGAAGGTTCTTGGAAAGATCATCCTTAATCCCGGGCAACCGATTTTGCATGCAATCTTACCGGAATCCCTATGTGGTTTTCAATGCCGGTAGATCAACTGTGGACATGATATTTACACTGAGCCAACTGCAAGAGTAGGCAATTGAACAGAATGTGCCCTTGTACATGGTCTTTACTGATTTCACCAAAGCCTTCATGATGGTTTAATTAGCCTCATCCCACAGCTACACACTAGCATGAAGGTTCAGGTTTAAATGAATTGAATTCTGTCTGAGGAACTCACAGTAAAGCAAGGAGTTAAACAAGGGTGTGTCCTCGCCCCGTCCCTGCTCTCCCTCTACCTCTCGACATCTACCGGCTTCAGTCTCACCTTCTCAGAATCGGCTGGCAGGATCACAGCAACAGCACAGAAGTCAGAAGACTAGCTGGCAAACCCATTGCAGACACTTCTTTCCCAGTGCCAACTCGGCTGGTCATGTGACTCGTATGAGTGAAGGACGGCTGCCAAAAGCAGTCTTTTGCAATGAACTGTGCAGCGGTAGGAGAGATGTCTCCTACCTGCCCAAAGCTCGCTACAAGGATGGCCTGAAGCTTCACCTCACCTGAAAGCCTGCAACACTGAGACTGATGCATGAGAGGCAACAGCTCAGAACCGTACTGTCTGGAAGATTTTCGCACAAAATGTGTGTGTCTTGTCACAAAATGTATGTGTGCGCGCTTGGATTTAAAGTTGCCTAAGTGTGTCTTCAATTTCAGAGTGTGCATTCAGTCAGTGTTCCTGCAAGGCCCCCTTTTTAATTAATTGCTCATCCTAATAAAATGCACTAAGCCTGTGTGTGACCTGTAGATGATATATGGCTCTGAAATACCAATAAATCAAGAGTTATGACAGTCCAACTTTTAGAACAATGACATGTAGCATCAATTAGAGAGAAGAAAGCTCTCTTTCGCAGTCTCTCCGAGAGGCTGTGATTAACTATTGCTTTCTCCGTTCTCTGCCTTTGTCATTCCTGTCGGAAAGATGAAGGAAAAATGAGGCAAGTTCCTCCAGCTTGGACGGTAATCTAATAAAATCTCGGGGACAACTGGTAAACATCATAACTTTGAAAATAATCAGAATCGTAAAAGCAGAAGAGAAAACAAATACGTGCGTTAATTGCTGCATTTCTACCATTTGTGATCATTTGATGTGTTTGGCAACATATACACCCTCCTCAGAACTATAAACTGCAATTCAGACCTTCCGTTGATCACACTGCAGCATCCATAAAAATCTGATATGATATTAAAACATCCCCATTAAGTGACAATCAGCTGCTCGGACAGAACGATACACAAAGTTGCATGGGCTGAAAAATCTGTGGGTATCTGACACGTTGCACGTTCAAACGTACTGATCTATATCACAGCATATGCTCCTACCTAACGCTCTGTAAATTCAGCAAGCCCAGTAGATTGTTCCCGATTCTGCAGTGGCAGATCTGCAGTCTCGAATGGCTAGGTCTCTGAGCACCACTGTTTCTTAAAGACTATTAGAACAGGCAGGGGCAATTACTTTGACACGGGAACATATTGGGAAAAGTTCATATTTCACCCAGACTCCCTCACACACTCAGTCCAGCTCCTTTATGTCTCTAATAGCGGAGGTCGCCTTAGGACAAAAAGGGTGAGCTAGTGCAAAAATCTCCCAACTAAACCTCATTTCCTGCACATAAGTCATGAGATATAGAAAAAGAATCCAATTTGGCATTCCCATTCTAGAAGTATTACCTAAAATAAACTACCCAAAAGAAATATAATCTATTTAGCCATTTCTCTGTCTTGGACACTGTAACCTGTTAAGGGTCGTGGTGCCAACAGGTGTTCATTTTAACAGATGCGGGTAAAAACAAACTCTAAACACACTGACACAACATGATATATACTATGTCCGTCTCCTGCTATGCTGCTTTTACTTTTTATTGGGAGAACCACTAATTGTCGGTCAAATGGTTTATTTTATGATGTTAACTGTCATTAGAAGCAAAGAAAAACATACAGTGCTGTGCAAAAACCACCATTAGATTTGTTGTTCTAGCAACGATATAATAACCATATATGTGAGGGGCTCTTGCAAAAGCAGGCGTTTCTGGCCGGGCCAGGCACAGAGCCACGGCCAGTTGAAGCCAAAAAATCAATACATTTTAGAAGTGAGACTTCCAGAATTTTTTTTCTCTCTAAACTCTCACTTTTCAAAAACCCCAGCCAGCCACAGCTTAACACCTGTACCTGATGTATAAACGTGAAAGTTAAGTGTCCCCTCCATTCATTTATTGAATAAAAATAAGGCGGCTTTCACTTGCCCAAAAAATGATTGATATTTGGACTAAAAAAATGTTGCTTTTAAGCCATGTTGTTGAGAAGTATTCATTCTTAATAGTACAGAATAGCACAGAAAATGACCCAGTTCGCCATTTGTTTTGAAAAACTTCACACCGGAGAAGCCCTAAGAGATTCACCTTGCGACGTCATCGCAGAGTTATGCATGCTGAACACATTCTCCCAGAACAACATGTGCATCAATATGTGTATTTCATCAGTCAGATTCATTGATGACCACATTCATGAAGAAATTAGTTTGACTAATATAATAAAAATGTTTGGCTTATATAATAAAATACATCTAATTTAAGAAAGCCTGCTGGATTTTAACAGACTTGTCAAGTTATTCAATGCACATAAACTATTTATTGGAGTTCTTTCTGCTTTCTGTAACTGTACATGTGAAGAAATACCCCTACCGTTCTACTCTCTAAATATACACAGGCCTAAGTATTAGTTTGTTAAATAGGTAATATGAGCACTGGTACTTTATCTATTTATTTATTTTCCCATGTTAGCGTTACGGCTAGTGAGTCTGTGTGGCCCTGCCAATCTATCCTGGTCAGGGTCCCTGAGGATCTTAAGGTCCATCCGATCAATGTTTGTTCGCTTTAACAAGCGAGTTCTTAAAATGTAATACATTGTAATAGGAAAGAGTTTGTCTTTTAATTCTCAACATGGCAGCTATAACCAGTTGGTCACCTTAACAGAAAAATCAATGCAGACAATCAAGCAGAAACGGGAGTTAGAGATTTAGAGTGGAAGTCTGTTACTGGTTGCGTGTTCGCTTGCTTGTTAGCTCCTTTTTGGATTAGGGGTGTATACTTTTTTTTTTTGCTCTAGGAACTCAGCTGCGTATGTATGACTTTCCGATACATTTTGTAACAAGCTGCATATGATTTTCCTAAGTGTATGTGCCTGTACTTTTGTAAAGGCTGCTCACAAAAAAGTTGCGGGATATTTCATTGTCTGAGATTTCATTTTGAAGCACTACCTATAACTATACAAGCAATTTCACATACATTTGTTGAGCTGGTTAATAAAACATATGGATCAGGTCCATTATACAATGTTGGATCTATCAGCATGACTCCCTAGTTTCTGTTTATAAAAAGTGTAGTTAAACTAAAAAAAAATTCACTACACTTGACAGTCATAAATGGGGTGCTGCCGGAATCCTAACACACACCCCTTTATTGGCTTATTATTTTAAACAGTACTTGTAATAAGTTTAGCGTTAGGCTATTCCGTTTATGTCATGAGCAGCAACTTGCCCAACAAGGATGGAAAGCTCTGAGATGTATTTCAATGGCAACTTTCATTTGAAAAACCAAAAAGAGCCAATTTTTTTGCTTTAGGTTACTAAGCCCAAGGCTAGAATTAAGTGTATGAGTAGCATCAACTGGCACCTGTAATATAAAGTCAATGGAAATGCTAGAAAGATAATCATGTGAGGTACGTGCATTTACTTGATAGCCCTCTCCAACACCTCATCACTTGAACGTTTTGTTAACAGTGACGGATTAACCTTCAGAGATAAATCTATATATAAAGTCCAGACAATTAAACAAACCGGCACTGCTATACTGATTCAATATTTCAATGAAAACTTGATTTAAAAAGTAGTGATGGTGCCATCTCATGACTGGGCAGTAACCTAACACCACAGGTAATCAAGCTACTGAGAAGTGCAATTACTGACAGCCTCCTGTGGACTTACAGGTCTTTCGTTATCAGATTACTGAAGTGGATGTAACCCCTGGAGATCAGATTTCTTGCAATTATCTGGTCATGCTGCGCAAGCAAATGGACTCAAGATTCAGGTGAAGATTTGAGATAATAACACAAATAGGAAAAGCAGCTAGCTAGTTAATGACTACACACTTTTGAAACGTATCTCTTACTTTGCTCGTTTGACCCTTTAATGGGAGAGTAAAATCATTTACATGGCCCTAAAAGCTGCTGAAGTGATAAATTACAGGTGACTCACAAATGAGTAAAAACGTATTAAAAGATGTACCCGTTTCATACGTGATAGATTTAGGCCCTGTCCACACAAAGACGGCATCATTTATAAAATTATTTCTGTAAATACTTATTAAACGTATTTAAAAAAAAAGCGTGTGTCCACACGGATGGAGGCAGCACTTCTGAAAACGCTGTAGTATGTATACCGGGTGTATTGGTGGGGCTGCGACACTGCCACAATAACACAGCAAAAACAGGCCATGCGGTAGTACGAACGCAGCGCCGTACGGCGGCATATTTGTCGTCGTTTGCATGCGGGTTACAGAGAGAGGTGGTGGTACGACGTCATCATTTCAGAAAAAATACGTAGGTCACGTAAAAATAGAATCAGCATTTTGACTTTTTTCCACTTTGGGAGCCATTTTTTCAAATGATAATTTTCAGGGAGGATGTGTGTGGATGCAACATCTATACGACAATATACTTTTGCGGATACGCCTAACCTGTTCCCCGTGTGGACAGGGGCCTTAGATGCCAGCAACTTGCTTACATGATTACAAACGACAACTATTTACACATACAACTAACAAAATTAAAGCTTCAAATAAATTATAGGAAGAACGGAGTGTATTGCAAACGTTTCAATCAAAACATTGGTTTAAGGGGAAACTTTTCCTTTAACGGTGCATATGGAAGCTGGGATATGCCCAAGTCTAAATTCCTTAAGACTTAATCAGCCCCGGATTTCACAGAGGAGCCGCTTTAAAACCATCAGCACAGGGCAGAGCTCGCCAGTAGGAACAGAGCAGGCCATTGCATGTGTCCATTGAAAGCATTCATAAAGCCTTTAGCTTCACTCTATGCTCTCTCACTTATCCAGCTGTGAACATTCCCAGGGTTTAATTTACCAAGTGCTCGCTGACCTTTCCTTGCAGGCTGCAAATCAATTTCAAACTCTAATTCAAAAATATATGTTAAATCATCATTGGGTTGTCGGTATTAACAAGGGAATCGTGCTTAATCATTTTCATAAACCTAGAACGCATAGTAGAAGCCAAGGCAAGGTAGAGAGCTAAAAGTTTCTCTCTCTTAATCCCCCCCATTTCTTTCTTTTTATCAGCACCCTGGTCAATCAAATGTTACAGCCCACCTTATCCACCAAAAAGAGGTTGAGTCACACTTAGCTGCTTTAAGTGTTGCCTGAGGCTGTGACTGAGAAAGGAGAATGTTAGATGAGGAAAAAATGAGGTTTAAAAAAAAACTGAGAGGCTAGACAAAGTGATTATATTAAATCCCAGTAATAAATGAAATAATGCAAGTAAGAATGCAAGACTGCGATATTAAAAAAAACAAAAACAAAAAAAACTCAAAACATCATGAGTTACCTGTATCAGAATCAGATACTGGCTTAAAAACTGGATATACTTAGAGTTGAAGCATTTAATTATTGAACGTGTGATGATGATAAATGACATAACATAGATCATGCACGGGATAGAAACCATCTCGAGGCGTGTCACCATGACATCTTTGATCTTTTGCATAATTTGCTCTCTGAGAATCTTCAGCTCCAGTAAAGACAAATGGCTCAGTGTCTGATAAAAAAAAAATATATATATATAAAAATAAATTTGACATCAAGCCATGAACGTTTGCAACTGTGTCTGGTAAGTTACTAGCAAATGTAAATAATCTAAAGGAAGTACTGCAAAACTAAACATTTATTTATTCATTTATTCATGAAATAACCAATCATATAGTACTTTAGATATTTGGTACACTGTTTGGTTAAAAAAAAAAAAAAATTAATTATAACAATGCACAAGATGAAGCCATTTGTACAGTATTTTTTTTTTAAGTTGTTTTTTTTTTTTTTAATGCCCTCCAAGGCTGAACTTTTTTTTGTCAGGTGTTGCT
>JAUZST010014865.1:0-10441 GCA_034779995.1 Parotocinclus haroldoi
ATCAGAGTGGACAAGAATGTGCCACCAGTCATTAATCCATGTAAAAAAGTGCCATTTGCTCTTCAAAAGCCCATGAATTACACAAATTAGACAGGATGGAGCGACTGAAAGTGACTTCTTTCAGTACCTAGAATTAAAAAAGTCACTGCAGGGGGAAAAGCTTTCTCATATTTGCCCCCCAGCTATGGAATAAACTTCCCACTTTAGTTAGAGATTCAGACACTCTTCAAATCTTTAAGTCTAGGCTAAAGACATTCTTATTTACTCAGGCTTTTAGTTAGATTTAGACTATACCTGTCTCTTGACTGTGTTAAATTCTGGTTCCCTCCCTTTAGTTATGCTGCTATAGTAGTGCTGCCGAAGTTCTCATGCTGCACAAGGCATCAGTAATGGATAATAGACTCTGTGTCCCTAACCCAGCAATAACTACATTTTCTTTTCTCTCAGAGCTGATCTTCTGTGCTGGTTCTGGCACTGCGCGCCTGGATGTTCTTCCAGCACGGTATCACTCTGATGGTCTCCAACAGCGGAGGCAGGTCCCTCAGGATGGAACCGGTTGCGGCTGCAGAAGGCCCTGGGGAGACCCCCAGCCACTCTTGTTGGCGGTGCAGACGGTGTTTTCCCGGCAGTCGTCGGCCATCTTGGGCCACCAAAAGCGCTGCCTAATGAACTCCAGGGTCCTGGAGATCCTAGGGTGAGTGGCAAGTTGAGAGGAGTGCCCCCACTGCAGCACCTAGTTGCGCATAGGCGATGGCATGAAGAGTCTGTGAATATTCGGTGGTCCACCTCCTGGGTCACTGCCCTGGTTATTCCCCAGGATAGGGGGGTCAGGATCTGTTCCGGGGGCACGATGGGCTCTGGCTGGTTCTGGGCGTCCGCCAGTTCCCAGACATGTGAGAGAGCGTCCGGCTTCCCGTTCTTGGTCCCTGGGCGGTAGGACAGGGTAAAGTGGAACTGACCGAATAACTGCCTGCTAAATGTATGCCAGGTTCTTGCGGTCAATCCACACCAAGAACGGGTGCCTGGCCTCCTCTAACCAGTAGCGTCATTCCTCCAGTGCTAGCTTAACCGCCAGAAGCTCCTGATCTCCCACAGAGTAATTCTGCTCAGCCGGGGACAGCCGGTGGGAGAAAAAGGCACAAGGAAAGGGACCTTGCACCTTAGGTCCATAAGAGAGGCCGCAATGGAGCTGAAGCTCCAGATGAACTTTCTGAAGAACTTCACGAAGCCCAGGAATCTCTGGACCTGGCGCTTCGAGGTGGGAACCGGTCAAGCTTTGACAGCCTCAACCGGCCGGGTCTATGCCCAGTGCCCCTATCGAGACCACAAACCCCAGAAACGAAATCTCTGGGACGTGGAAGGTGGATTTTTCCAGACGAGGAGGTGTTGGAGGAGAAGCTGGAGAACCAGATGCACATGCTTAACGTGGGCCTCTGGGGTGGGGCTGAAAATGAGAATGTCGTCTAGACAGACGAACACAAATCGGTCTAATGCCTCCCGGAGCAGCTCGTTAAGGTAGAGCTGGAAGACAGATGGGGCGTTCATGAGACTGAAAGGCGTAACCCAGTGCCTGTTAGGTGTTATAAAGGCTGTCTTCCATTCGTCTCCCTCTCGGATGCAGATGATGAATTTCGCAGGTCGAGCTTAGTAAAGATACATGCCTTCTGCAGAGATTCGAAGGCTGTCGCCATCAGGGGTAAAGGGTAACGGTCCTTAACGGTGATGAGTTGAGCCCTCGATAATGCAAGGGCGCAGAGAGCCATCTTTCTTACCGACAAAAAAGAATCCAGCTCCTCTGGGGGTCGGATGAAACCCTGCTTAAATGTCTCCTTAATATACTCCCCCATGGCTTCTCGCTCGGGTTCCGAGAGGGAAAAGAGGTGACTAGAGTCTCCTGGTACTCGCCCAGGGTGAGAGCAAGGGTATGGGTTTGGTGTGTGATGGAGCCTCCCTGAAGCTGTTGGCCATCGACCCCACAGATGGCTAGGGGGGTCTTGAGCCGCTCCAGGGGGAGATAGAGTTGGCGGGCCAGCCCCCTGTCAATGAAGTTGGAGGCCGAACCCGAGTCGATGCACACCCGAAGGGGTACCGGCCTCTCTTGCCAGGCGAGGGAGGCCTTGATGAAGAGGCCATGAGCGGAGACAGTCGACACGCATGACACTAGGGCCCCTCCCTGCCAAGCTCAAGAAACTCCACAACGTAATTCGCCATGGGGCGGTTCCCTTGGGCAATCTCGACCAGACGGGGCTCTGCCTGGCTCCTTCAGAAAACGCCTCCTCGGTGGCGCAATCGGGCCCCTTCTGTTCCCATACAGCCGTAGCCTATTCTAAGGCCTTACCCGAAAGCAGGGAGATCATATAAGCCACCTTGGAGCACTCGGAGGGGAAGCGCGATGGCTGCAACTCAAAAATGAGACAATGAGACAAAACCCTACATTTACTGGGATCCCCGGAAAAGCGCTCTGGCATTTAATGATTCTACCAGCATGATCGTGTAAGAAGGGGCACCGGCCACTGCGACCTGGACGAGGCGTTCCGTCAGCCTCTTTATGGCTGCTTCATAGTGCTCAATATCTGCCCCCTGCTGGCGAATAGCCTCGGGGGTGTCATGGGTATCCGCTGGATCTATTTATGGCCACGTCATTCTGTTTTGGAACTGGAAGGCGGACCCAAAGATGCGGGATGGGAACCGACGTAAAAGGAAGGAAAACGCAAGAGGTGGAGCAAAAGGCTCCCCAGTGTATGTCTTACAGTGTCCCCAGAAAATAAAAGGGGAAAATACATGACCGGGCGATATCTCCTGGCAAACGGCAGAAGGCCAGCGTGGGCTCGAGCGCGGAATCACTAGAAGCAGCCACGTCCCAAATGGAGCGGCCAGCAGAGTGATGCTAGGCGGCGTACGGGAGAGAGGCAGACCCTTGGGAAACCCTAATACGTCCCTACCATAGGGATAAATTACCTCGAGGGTTTCCCCCTGCACATCCGTAGGCACTGGAAGCCCCAGGATGTCACTGACTAAGCGTTATACAGGGGCCAGTATGAATAATGACTGTCGTACCAAGCGAGCAAAGCATGAGCCTAATAAACTGTGATGACATGGCAACGAGCAGCACTGAGGCTGGTAATAACTAGGGCCTCAGGTGTTCGTCATCACGCCGTCAATTAGGTGCTGCATATAAACCGGCTCACTGATTGCTCTGTAACGGCAGTTGGTGAGGACGGTGGCTCGCACAGGAGCGCAAGTTAGGTCTCCTAACAGGTATCTAGTGTGTCAAAATTTTGAAAAGGAATGGCAACAAGATTTAAATGCTTTACCATCCCAACTTTTTTTAGAAAGTGTTGCAGGTCTGAAATACAGGATGTTTATTAACAAATTAAATGAAGTTGACCAGATAAAACATAAAATATTTCAGGTTCATACTGTCTGGAATGAAATAAAAATCAAGCAAATGTAACAGAAATGTTTTTTTCATGAAAGTTTTTTTTTCATACTGTCACAACTTTCACTTATTTAGTGTTACTTTTTTCATATACCTGCAACTCCTGGATTTGGTACTGCACAGATAACCCTTGTACCCCATGACCCTGTGCCTCCTGCTTCAACAACACCCAGCACAGCTCCTGTGCTTCCTGTTTTTCCTGCCCAAGTGGCCCCTGCAGCTCCTGACATCTCCATCAAATCGCCCCTGCACATCGATGCCACTTAAGTGGTGACAGCCCTACACCCTGTCTTGAAGAAATTACTCACTTAATATTCTCCATATTTAACTGTAATTATGATACTGCTGCCTGAGCATACTGAAATTCATTAATAATACATTTTTGTCTCAAAGCCACACTAGTGAGATAATATATAGTCTCTAAACAGTAATATATGTCTGAACATTTAAAGGAGAATTCTGCCTTATATGTTAGACCTCAAAAGGAGGACATGCCATTAAAGAGGGCCAACGTTTGCTATTGTCATCAACTAGTGCTCAAAGCAAGACTAATGTCATAAGGACTTTGTATTGTATTGAAGTGTGAAGCAGGAGGATTGAGGATGTTGCACTGAAGAGCTGTCAGAGTTAATCAATGATTAATGCATCTGACCCTAATCACCATCACCCTGAGCAAAAAGACATGACCTGAATATCACATCGAAGAATTAGTGAGAGGGAAAGACAGAGAAAATGGAGAGAGGGAATTTAATACATTAAATTGAATAATTACTACTACCTATAATAATAATAATGATGATGATGATAATGATGATAATAATAATAATAATAATAACAATAATAATAATAATAGGACAGTTGAACAGACAGAACTAGTGCTGTCACTTCACAGTTACAGAGATCTCCAGCTCACATCTCTGACTGTGTTGAGTTTAAATGTTATCCCCATATATAAGTTGATTTATAAAAAACATCCAAAGACATGCGATAAATCAGTTACTGTCCTCAAAGTATCCCAGTTTGTGTGTGTAAGTGTGCGTGTGTATGTGCCCTTTCACAGACTGGCACATCCCTTGCCTTCTATGAACAACAATAAATGGCCACTACCATAATAAGCAATAAAAAAAGAAGAAATTACGCAATATGTATTTCCATGTCTGCAGAAACATTCTAAGAAACTTATTTTATAAACAGATATAAGATATGATTTGGTTCCACGTTTGGTATAGACAGTGCAGGTGAGCCATCATAGTGAATTATTAAGTGCTCTAATCAAATACCTCATCTAACAAAAGTTATTTCTATGTAAGTTTCAAAACTTGAATTATTGTATTCATCTCTATCTATGTTTACCTTTAGAGTTCAGATGTAGGCTCTCATCCTAAAGGTCGGAGACACGGTTGGAGGACAGGCTGGAGGAGAAATGATGAGATTAGCCATGATGAAGCCAAGCTAAAAGGATTAAGATGCATCAGGGAAGGATAACAGAGGAAAAGGACTGTTTAGTTGGTTCTATAATTACAGCCTGGATTTTAGTGAATGGACAAGAGAGAATTACAGTAATACATTATTACAAATAACTAAGTAAAGTTATAAGTAAATAATAGGCACTTGCCTCTAAACCCACAGCAGCTGTCAATAATAATAAAAGTAATAATGATAATAATAATATTAATAATAATAATAATGATAGTAATGCTTGTACTGTCACATTGTAACATGACTTGATACTGGCCTGGCAGCTGCAAATGTTCTTTCCTTATCTGCATATTTTTAGTTTTATAGGTCAGTTAAGTGTTAACAACAGGGTTAACAGAGATACCCAGCTAGACACTCACCTTTATTACAATCTAGATGTAAGAATTTAATCGCTTTAAAAAAGAAACCTTATATGTTTGTTTTTTTTTCAAAAAAGCAGACAGATTTTCAGGATTTGGTCCAGCAACGACTGGAAGACTGCCTTCAGCACCACCATTTGCCACTACAAGTGCCTCATCATGCCCTTTGGGTTGTGCAATGCCCCAGCCATTTTCCAATCATTAATCAATGTCATGCTGCGAGAGTTCCTGGACAAGACAGTAACTGAATTCCACCTATAGAGCATCTCCTTTCTGGGCTATGTGGTTTCATCATGGGGATGGAAATGAAATGCCAAGAGATTACGGCCATGACCCAGTGGCCCTGGCCCCAAGGCATCAAGGACCTACAGCAGTTCATAGGGTCTGCCAACTTTTATCTCCGGGTCATGTCTGCCTTCAGCACCATCTTAAGCCTTCCTCACCAACCTTCTCCAGACAAGTGCAAGCTGCAATGGGGCCTTGAGGCAGAAGGAGCCTTTCCTTGTCTAAAAGAGGCTTTCACCCAGGCCCCTGTTCTCAAGCACGCCCGTTCTCCTGGAAGTTGGGGCCATGCTCTGCTGATGCCTGAGACCTTGGGCTCATCTGCTGCAGGTGGTGTAATACTCACATAAGCTGACCCCCTGCGAGTGGAATTACGTGGCCAGCGGCTGCGAAATACAGTGTTTCCTCGCCACTTTGCGGTTCACCTTTTGCGGCCTCGGTGCATTGTGGGTTTACAAGAAAAACGAATGGAAAAAATATATATTGCGGATTTTCGCTGTTTCGCGGGTTTTTTGAAACTCTGCGCATGCGTAGTAAGTGTACTATAGTTAACGTATACATGAGGACGTATCTTCTTCAATGGTAAGTACCCATATAAAATTTTTTAAATTATGTATGTAAATTTAAGAGTTTACTGTAAAACATTTTGTATAAGATTTTTAAATTAAATTGCCGTACTGCACACTGTAATGTTTCATACTGTAATGTATGAACTTGTACGAAAGAGTGCTTTAATACAGTACACAGTACTATGTGGGAATGGTCCCTACTTCGCAGATTTTTGTTTATCGTGGGTGGTCCTGGAACGTAACCACCTCGATAAACGAGGGAACACTGTACTGGCCATCGAGGACTGTTCCTTGTTATTCAGCTGGTTCGATCTTACCATCGCATACCGGCCAGGTCACCAAAACGAAAATATGGGGACGCAATATGGGGAGCCCACCTTCACTAAGGAACTCGTCCTACCTTCTCATTCAGTCTAGAAAAAAATTGGTTTGGTGATAATAAAGTCATTTTGAGGACAGCCACACAATGAAATGGCTATCAAACAGTCCGTATCTGAATCCCATTTAGAATTTAAGGGCCACAATAAATAAATAAATCGGTCCATGTCAAGGCTCAATCCTGCAAAATTGATTGGTGAACCACTGTTTGAGAATGTAGAATATTTTTCCTTGTTAATTAAGTCCATTCCTTAAAGAGTTCCTAAAAGCCAGTAGTGAAATAAACTGTGGTTGTTCTTGTTGGTTATCTGAAATAAGCAACCAAAAAAAACAACATAGCCATTAATAAAAACATTTACATTTAATTTGTTTGAAGTATGCTTCACAAAGTCAGAATGTTTAGCTATTCAACAAAAATTGTGAAGTATAATTTGTTTTGTTTGCTATCATTTTTAGGGGCTAAAGCATAAGGACACAGTTATCTATTGGCATATTTCTTACAGGTTTGACTGACAGCTGCCTGTTTGTCTCTGTCAAGAGGATTAAAAGCTGACATGGCTTATATAACAGACTGACAGGGCTGAAGTGCTGCCTCTGCAGAAAATGTATCATCTCATACTGGCATGCACTAGTGCACAACTACAGACCTCATGAGTTCTTTCTTTAGTTCTTGGGCTTTAAAACAAAAGAAATAATGTGTTAAAATGTTTATGAGCTAGCATTCAACTCTTAATGGACCACAGGCTCAGAATTATAAATATCTTGTAAATATATACGTTTATTAGATTAATTATGAAATAATGGTTTTGGTGAATGCAATAATTTCACTCATTCCTCTAACATACATGTGTAAATCAATCATTCATGCACATACACACATACAAACACACACACAGAAACCTAATCTAATTAAATGATAAAGGAACTGTAATCCTAGCAGGTACAAACCTGTAAAGTAAGGAGGAGTGAATGCCCAGACACATGACCTTTGGAACAAGCACATATAGACGATGCCTTAAACTGCTTGCAGTGAGATGCCTGTGCCCCTAAAACACAGATCCTTTCAAATCAGATTTGTGTCACTTTCATATGTGGCCCCATATTGGATACATATCTGATCCGTGCACATGCGACTTGATGTGAATGGTCAGATCGGATTTCATGCATCTTATTCCCTGTATACTGTACATGCGCTCTTTGCTGCAAAACAGTAATGGGAAAAGGAATGACTAGTTAATAGAAAGGATGAAGTTATTGATTTGCTTGACATTTGGGGAAATGAATCCATTCAAGCAAAACTGGAAGGAACCAACCAAAATAAAGTATTTAAAACAATTGCCAAAGAAATTACAAAGCACAACTACAAATAAACATGGCTACAATGCCAAAAAAGAAAGAGAAAAATCTCAAGGGTAAGTATAAGGAGGAAAAAGACTAATCGACGTAGCAGTCAGCTGTATTTTTTTGCCTTCTCGACTGGAGTATCTGCACCAGAGGTGAAATGTTTTCTGTTCCACATATGAGCTGCTAACACATCCATTATATATTTGAACATTGAGTCGTATCACAAATTGTTTTTTGTTGTTGGCGACGAAGGTGACATGCATATACGTATCAATGTGCCCACTTCAGGAACAGATTCGTTCATTAGTGAATGTGAACTGGTAAGATAGCCAAATCTGATCTGAGCCAAAATCTGATTGGAGCAATGTACCTTGAAATTTGAATGTGGACTAATTCATCCCATTTAGACATGAAGGGGGTCTTTGGAGCCTATGGGCATGCTCATGGGGTGCAGGCAAACAGATGCCTTGGGCAAGACACCAGTCCACCAATCAGGGCATGGCAGGCTATGACACATGCCACAGACAACTGTGGCTTGCAATAGTGATAGCTATAGTGTGCCACCTGTAGAAAAAGTGTCAAAAGTGCTGTTGTAAATATATAAGTACAGGATATTGGTAAAACTGATTCGTACATTTTGGAGGACCTGAACACATATGAATGCCAGAATCTGGTAATGTAGGGTCCTTGAAATATAGGACACTGAACATAGGTGCTAGGACATTTAGATCATGAGTTGAAGCCATAATGAATCAGTGTGATTTTTGGGCACCTTTACTCAATTTTCAAAGATGTTATATAACCTTGTTGCCAATGTCATTGAAAAACTCTCCAGTTTTTATTCATGCTGCGTGGTTGAAACTCTGAAGCTCTAATTAAACCTCTTTCACTAATGCCAAAAGCAATTAGAAGCTCTCTAATGAACAACTTTTGAAGAATATAATGGGCTTTTAATGAAACGAGGGCTTTTTAAACCAATGTGGACCAGAAACAAAGAAGCTAATGAATAAACCCATTTCGAGTTCCAGGCCTCACAGGCTGGATCAGATGCAGATCTGTGTGAGGCGCTCAGCGGGATTAATCACTGCACCGTTTTCCTTACTAAGATTTAATACAATGAAATGTATTTCCTGCCAACCAGAGGCAGAAACATTTATCATAAATGTTGGTGTTAAGTCTTATGCGAAAATGAAAAATTTAGGCATATCCTGTTTTTGTGCACTCAGAGAAAGGGGCTTTAATATTCCTACACATTTTAAAAAACCATAAACAATTCAATTATTTTTTTAGACCATGCAAATTTACACAAGGGCTGAATGGAAAGATGTTAATGCTTTTTGTTCATGCTCTGCTTATAGGATTAGTATATGGTCAAAAGTTTACCCGAAATGAGTCACCAGCCTGGCAGTGGTCGCTGTTGCAATATTGGACGATGGCTGATCCCCTCCTCTCACCCCTTTTCCGCAAATACAGTCAGTTGTGTCTGTCTGATGCATGACCCAGACTGAAGGACCTGAACTCAGGATACAACAGTGGTTTGCTAGAAAAAGCCTCCTGAGGATCTCCCCAGACGTTTGCACATGACATGCTATTTTTTACTTTTTTGGTACATTTTAAACTTTGTGTTCTTTAATTTACAACTTAAACTGGAATTGTAGTAATAACCAAATGTAATTTACTGTATAATACACTGCTCACAAAATTATATATTTCATCATTTTTGTGAGCAGTATAGTAAAACCATTTTATTTAACGTTCCTGATCTAGTAATAACCTTTAAAAAACAAATTATTTAATATTTGATTATATCTCTATATGGTCTCAATGTGACTATGGAGCAGGTGTGTTAAATTTGCTCTCTCATACTCTCTCATTCTGATCACTGGAAGTTCAACATGGCACCTCATGGCAGAAAACTCTCAGAGGACCTGAAAATTTTTTTGTTGTTGCTCTACATAAAGATACTCACTGTGACGGGGCGCTTAGCCACCGCCACTGCAGCTATATGCTTGATACTGAATTGGAGTGCAAATGTCTATATTTTATGTGTTTGTTTCTTTTTTTGTTCGCAGTTCATTCATGTTTGCATGTTTGTCAGTCATCAGTAATTTGTCATTCCCATTGAAGTTTGATTTAACGTCTTAAAAATATAAATATTCTACACAACAGTGAATCTTGCCTAGGCTACTATTGACCATTTTCAATGCATAAAGTTAAAATAAGCCATGTATATCTGTATGTATATATATATATATAGACATAGATTTTAGCCTTGACTTAAAAAGTTGGAGTGTTCGAATCTCTAACTAAAGTGGGAAGTTTATTCTATAGCTGGGGAGCCAAGTATGTAAAAGCTTTTCCCCCTGCAGTGACTTTTTAAACTTTTGGTACTGAAAGAAGTCCTGCTCCCTGTGAGCGAAGTAGACGATAATGTGGGGCCAGACCATGTAGAGCTTTATGTGTTACAAGAAGTATTTTATAATCAATGCGAAATATAGCTGGTTACCAGTGTAAAGACGACAGAACAGGACTGATATGATCACATTTCTTAGTTCTAGTTAGCACTCGAGCTGCTGCATTCTGCACTAGTT
>JAUZST010014866.1:0-10441 GCA_034779995.1 Parotocinclus haroldoi
CATAATTTTATGTCTGGTGTTTGTTTATGTATGTATGTATATATGTATGTATGTATGTATGTATGTATGTATGTATGTATGTATGTATGTGTGTGTGTGTGTGTGTGTGTGTGTAGATGTATATGGACGGATGGATAGCCTACACTTGGCCAAAATCATGAATCATTGAACGAGAACCCCTAATGCCGAAATAAGATTGTGGCGAGTTCTGAGATGCTTAAGAACCGAGGTACATGTGTATTTAGTGCGAACTTCTTACAGTTGAGCAATAAGAGAATCTGGCAGCTTCCTCCGGTTGCCAATTTGCCCCTTCTCCAGTCTGAAAAAGCTTGATCAGAAATGGTCTTTTTTTTTTTAAGTGCAGGACCCAAGAAATCACTTTTTCAGGAAAGCGAACAGAGTGCAAATGCTAAGATATGCTCACAAATATATCACTGGGAAAGAGTATTATGGAGTGACGAATCCAGAACATTAACAACAAGGCCAAGGTTATCAAGCTTTATATGATCATTGCCGGCCTATAACACATGCAAACTCATCCACAAGGCAACATTTCTGTGCATTGGGACCCATTATTTTTTGCACTTTAAACAACATAAACCTTGTACTAGTACAAATACGCTCACCAGTAACAGGCATTCCTTGAATAAAGAAGCACCATGCTCTTTCAATAAGTTTAGCGAATTTAGTCAAACTTCATTTTCATTCAGCATGACCGCTATAGCCAACAATGGGCCGTTTTGCAAAGATGACACTAAATGCCTTGATGTATTCTGTTCTATTATTTGTGAATAGCTGATCTCAGCATGGGGCCGACCGGATCATGCCCCACAGATCATTACTGTAAGTAGGGTGAGCATGCATATTGTGTTATCAAATGCTCCCTGGGTAAGATGAGCACATGAGGACCAGCCTTGGTGCCAAGGGATGGGATTACTGGGGGAGCTTTTTATATGGGGGTTGGGGGGTAAAGTGTGCAAAAGGAGGCTCTACCCTCTAAAGAGTCGAACCCAATATTTTTCAAGAATAAACATCTAGAGAGAAACATTTGTTTGTCAGTTATTGGCAAACAAAATGGAATTTAAAGACATTTTTACAAATGTAAAGTAAATAAAGTACTGTAAATATGTATAGTACTCCTGGGTCTATTCATTAAGGGAGAGGGTAAATTTGATTCGAAAGTTATTTCGGGTTTGTGAGCTTGACATAGCTGATTGGCTACATCCCTCTCACCGACCGACCCCGACACCAAACCCCCCGCCCCCCCAATTATATATAAGAGTAGTGTTGGAGTTGTATTATTCAGCAAACCTTCAAGAACGTTAGTTGGTTAAAAAAAAATAAATAAAGCCTTCAACTGCTCCACAGTGACATCTGGTGGGGTCAAACCCCTAATGTAACCTTTTTTAAGAGCGTCCTGAAAATTATCTACGCATAAATATTTTAGAACATAGTCAGAATTCTCTAAAAGCAAATACAACATGTATCACTTGTTATTTTATTTTTTTTATTGGTATAGGTCTCCGTGTTAGCTAACTCGCCAGTGGCTCTGACGGGTTGCAAACAACGCACATCAGCTACACACACCCCCAAGCACAAAACTTGGATTAGCGCTCCCAAATTAATTTAGGAAAAATAATGTACAGAGACAGCAAAACCAAAGTTGAAAAAGAACTGAAGCTCTAACCACAGGTTAAATGTTGACGCCAAGATGCAAACTCTGACAAACATTATTTTGCAACTTTACTAGAAATGTTTTGTAAGCTAAATATTAAGAACAACGATATGTAAAAGCATTACATAATTAATCCTGATGGTTGTCTGTTATCCATGTATAGTCACAGGCTAATCTCAATAGGAACTTTAAAAGGTACTAAAAGTTACTCTGCCCAACTGAAATGTTTGGAACGGGTGTTGTGTTACAGGAAGAAGAACATTAACCAAATAATCATACACAGCAGACAGTATTCAAAAGTTCGACAACTTTACAGAAATACTTGGTTTAAAATAAATTAGACCACTACGATGACTAAACAAATGGATGCCGATCAAAAAAAAAAAGCTCTTAAAAGGCATGTTCACACACTTTTAAGCATGCACAGGTGGGCAGCCACAAACAAAAAGTGAAAATACCATAGGAGGGGCTGTTCCAACTTATGACTTACCCCCCTTGCTCCATCTGCCCTTACTCCTGCCCTGAAAGGAGGGACGAGGACCTAATAGAAGCAGCAGCAAACACAGAGAGGCTGGTCGAAGAGGAGAGAGGAGTCCACGTTGGCTCCTGAGGAACATCTCCAGGAGTTCAGCTCTTTCACCTGTCCGCAGAGCTCGAGTCGGCGCCGGGAGCGCACAGCGATTGCCAAGTGTGGTCTGTCATCGGTCACGTTCCAGAAGGAGCACTAGTCCAAGGTGCTTAGCGCTGTGAGAATGAGCGCTGCTTCTAAGAGCATCCCCATCGTAACAGACTTCATCATCCAAAAGAAAGAGAGAGAGCGAGAGGACAAGAGGCAAGCACAACATATGGCACAGTGCAGCTCTGCCTACTACGCTCGCACACTCAAACACTCCAACACACACCCACCCACCCACCCACATGCACACCGACACAAACACGCACTCTTACTCTGTCGCACGTTCTATGCGACGAGCGCCCCAAGCCTCTGCCTAAAACGGTCTCACTTCTAGTCTTCAGCACACTGGAGGAATGCGGTCTCTCTGGCGTGCATTCGTTCATTCCACCAGCTGATGGCCGCGGCGTGCAGGAGTTTCGAATAAATGAGGCATGGGAGAGTGTGTGCGGCGCGTGTGCGCGTGTGTGTAGGGGGGCGACTGGGAGCGAGAAACAGCCGAGAGATAGACTGTCGGTTATGAGTTGAACAAGCGGATGAAAGGAGAACGGGAGTAGGACAAGCAGATGCTGATCTCTGCACTTTGGTCTCAGCAGCAGGACATTTCCTTTAAAGAGCACGAGCACAAAACATTTATATCTGGCCAAAATGGCGCGTTTCACTATCCGGACATATCACCGATTGAAGGCAGATGCAAGTTTTTACTGCTTAATCAAAGGTGGAGATAAAAATATCATGATGATGCTGATAAACAAGCGACCAAACCGTTAGAATAACCAGGATCAAGCTTCAGTCACTTCATGACACACAAATATTTACAAGCCAAAGTTACTGACTAGTTACTACAACAGGTAGAAAAGCCCTCTTCCAACTACCTGCAAGATTCGCTTCTATGTATTCTATCAATATGTAATGTCTCTACAACATCTTAACTGTTGTATTAACAACTTGTGAGTGGTAATTATTATTGATTGACACACCTTAAGAGTTGTATTTACTGCCAGGTAAGGCAAACAAATCAAGCTAGAGCTGTAACTAAAAGACAAAATACTGACATCACCAGACTTGCAGTGCGTGTTGTTAGGTTAAGTTTCATTGCCAAATGAGCCTCATCCCCACTTATATGGAGGTGCTTTGGCTTCGTAAAGACATATTGCTCAAAAGACGGCGATCTGCAAACTACACTGGAAATCGTTTGGACAACTAGACACCCAACTTATTTCACCATCTACGAACGAACCTTTATTCAGAATATGAACATTATGACAAACCTTATCAATTAAGTGCAAAGTCAAGAACAGGTTTTGGCTCGGATCTTCTGCTTGTGGGAAAACGTGAAACAGTTGCAGTTTGTGCAGCGCACTTTTTTTTTTTTACTTGAGTCCTGTCATTTTAAATAAATAAAAACAAGTCCTATATACTGCTTAAATAAAAAATGTAAATTCCCTAATCTTATCTCCATTGATGTTCTTGGTAAGCAACAAGCAATATCCTACTGATACGAACAAGCTAGAACAACAGAAGACGTTTCTTAACGTTTTTATCTCTTAAGAGTCACTTTGAATAAAACAAGAAAATATTGAGATAGATTGTCACACCCCTGTTGAGAAGTACTGGAGGAGTTCTGGGAAGAATATTATTTTCTAACACATCAAATGAACGTTTAAGTAACATCAGGACAAAGTTATCAGCTTCTATATAAATAGAAATGATGCATCCATGACATGCTCATCTTCTCCCCTACACACTGCAACCCTGGTGAATCCCACAGTAGATACTGTGTTTAACAGCAGCTGGCGTGTCTCAGAAGTAAAAGGCATCTGCTACAAACCTACTTTTACCAAGAAAAGTGAATCGGGAATAACACGAGACACCTGTGTTTTGCTAAAGATCGCTTTGTTCATGTGATTCACCCGTTTTTAATATTACGTCGCAATTCCCTCCCCAGAACACGAAGCAATAATGACAAATAACTCCACATACGGTGACTCGATACCCAAACTCATTTTGATTTACATGCCACTGAATTAGGTGGAACTTTTAGGTATTTCGGTATAACCCTGGCTAGTAGCGGATCGAGCCCCCTATTGCCTTCAGAACTGTAGCCTCAGAAGCAGAACCTTGGCAGACGGAGGTAGCACCTGGTGCGTTTTCCTGCTGCTGTGGCCAATCTGTTTCAAGGTTTGAGATATTCATTCAAAACTGCTCTTCTGCATACCTTGGACTATGCTCATACCTCACACCTTCTATGAGCTCGAACCTGCCACGTCCTGGATGCTTTCTCTTTTCAGCCCATTCTCTGCAAGTTGGTACCAAGTAATTTGCTGGTTATACATTTGCATATTTGTAACTACTGCAGTTAAGTGAAACTAGACTTGGCCACTTTGATCATGCAAGGTGAACAAGTACTAATTTCACTGCAAACTCAAAAGCTGACAAACTTTTTAAACACTAACTGCTTTGAGCTATTCTGATGCAGTTGCTTTTTTTATTCCTGCCACGGTGGTAGCTTAGCAGTAAAGGTAGAAGAAGGTCCAGGGTTCTGCCAAGCTGCCACAGTTGAGCAAGAGTCTTAACCCACAATTGCTTGGGTTGTAAGATTGTATCAGTTGTACGTTGAATAAGGGTGACTGCTAAATGCCATTTCACCTACAAAAGTTGGAACAAAGTGTTAGACATGACTGTTGGCACACTCCCAGTGCCTCGTATATCACGTTCTTGTTAGACTTTAAACACTGCAAACTACTTTGATGCTTACACCAGCGCAAAAAAAAATGTAACCCTGAGTCTCTGACGCTGCTTCAGCAGTTTACTTCATGTTGCCTCTCCTAGCGACGTGTAGTGTCTGTGTTTTGCTACTCTAATGCTCCAGGGACCAGGTGGATTAAGGAGAGAACATAAAACTGATGTTTCACAGGGCCAGCTGGTACATCCAATTACACATACCCCTACCCCACAATGCGCACACACACATACCTACACATACAGCTCGACTTTAGTGGAACAATTACAGATTCTGACAGAACCTGATTAAGCAGGTATTTTTACAACCAGCACAAAATGAATGACACAAACACACAGATGATTTATGAACAAGTGGCAAGACATCTTACATTCTCTCCTTGTCTTTTGCCAATGGCAAGTTCTCATCTCTTTAGCACATCACTCACATTCCACAAACACACAAAAGCGCGCGCACACACGTTTCTTTTTGATGTAGTGTGCACAGGACTGGACAATGACAAAATAGACTTTTGCAACATGAAAACAACACCTGTATCCAGCCTAACAAATACCAAAAATGCTGCATATGAAATGAACCAAATGAAAAACACCAAACTAGTCCAAAACTAGAATTAAGACAAAACTGAAATTATTTCAGTCTAATTTCCATCCACTGTAACTTGTGATTAAATCCACTGTAAATTGTGATATATAGTATAAGACAACAATAAAGCTATATAATACAAAAAAGAATAGAGAGCTATAGAATATAATACAATAGTGAATATAAACTAAAATAAGCATATAATACTGTGGAACTGTAATGGGACTGTGGTAGCCTAGTGATTAAAGTACTAGACTATGGCCCTGAAGGTCCAGGGTTGAAATCCCGCCTCTGCCACAGTTGGGTCCCTGAGCAGGGGTGCTTAACCCTCACTTGCTTGGACTGTAAGACTCATTAATTGTAAGACACTCTGGATAATGGCGTGTGCTAAATGACAAATGTACATGTAGTAAGACTTACTAGCATCAAGAAGCAGCATTATGTAGTCCAGTAAAGTGAATTGCTAAAGGTTTTCACGTCCTCAACAGGTAAGTTTTGGTGCCAAAGTAAACCAGAGTAAAACTGGTAAAAGAGGTGTAGAGGAGGGTTGAAACCAGCTGCAACACACACTCCCAGTGATCAAATTTCAAGTCCCAATTTGTCTCTTTGCCTGTCATAGTGGGGACCCGCCATTGAGATAATGATCACTGTAGCCAAATAATGCTACACATACACCTCACCCTAACCTAAACATCAGTAACCTAAAGCAAACCACTTGTTTTTTCAAAAAACAAGCAAAAAAAAAAAAGTTAGTTTTTGTTTTAAAAGAGCCATTTTACACATGTGGGCCAGCAAGGTCTTACTTCAGTTCACAATAAACTCCCTCCCCATCATTAGCTAAAGGAATAAACAGTAAGTTAGAATGTGCCAAGGACGCATGCCATCTGAGGATTGTGTTGGTGTCACAGCCCATGGGAATGAGAGAAAGCAAACCCACGCAATGTTACAATGCATCCTCCCAAACGGCAGGACTCTGATCATTTCATATGTAATTTACATAAGGTGCTAAGTGCTGCCACATACAGATCCTGCCAAATTTAATTAACAGCCCAGGATGGGAAAATATGGAGACATGATGTTGATAAAAGCCTCCACATTGTGCTTCCACTGGGACGGGGCGCAGGGCTTAAAGTGTGATATAATGAAGACATTATGGGCATGGACTCCAGTGGAACATTCACCTAGACAAAAGCATTAATCTGAACAGTCAGGGAAGTACTTGGTGTCTGTATTGGCTTAGTCTAGCATCCCCTAGAGTCCATTCAGGTGAACCCCTCTTCATTACTGGCCCCCCACCACCCCCCCCCACCCCCAAAAAGATAAAACCTGAGAGAGAGAGAGAGAGAGAGAGAGAGAGAGAGAGGGAGGAAGGAGCAATATAAAATGGGTGAGGTTAGTCTAAACAGGTTTGTACCACTGGGCTTGCCTGCAGGGGAGGTACAGGGGAAGGGAGACCAGAATCTACAGTGGTAAAAGCCCGTCAGCTTATCACCCTCAGACAAGAACCCCTAAACTGAGCCTAAACAGAGACAAAATAGGGCAGGGGTGCTGCATGGAGATAAGCAGAAAAAGCTCCGCAGGGCAGGAGAGAGAGAGACATATAGAGAGACAGAGACAAAGAGCGACACGGCGAGAGGGGAAGCTGGAGTGAGGGAGGGAAGGAGACAGACAGGGCATGGTGAGAGTGATATTAGTGCATTTTCAGTGACTTTTACACAAAAAACTTAAGTCAGCATTACAAGGTGATGCTGATGTAGTTTAGAGAATATACACATTTTTGTATGAGTGTGTGTCATGTTTATATATTATTGTATTGATAGGGATCAACTGACATGTTGTAATGGCTAATAATCTGCATTTAGAAAGCAGGGCGAGATGACAATGCAGATATAACAGTGTTTTTTGGTTTTTAAAATCACAGTTGCTCAAACTTGTATGAAAATGTATGTGAACTACTGTATAAATGCACCGTTTCCAGATAACGCCTTGTTTCTGAGGAGTACAAAATAAGTGAGTACGTGCATAAAATAAATAATGTTAGAGCAGTGCTATACGGTAGCAGTATCTTTATGTTTTTAGCAAGTTTTAGCATTGAATGCAAACTTTTTACCTTCATATTAATGGCCTTAGCCTTACTAAACGTTCTCTCGGCAACAAATTATTTTCAGTACTCAATAGTACAAGCTCTAACGTTCTCATGAGCGCAGATATTGGCCGATTCAGATTCGGAAAACTTTATTCATCCCCTAGGGGCAATTGAAACAATTTCCATCCACTGTAAATTGTGATATATAGTATAAGACAACAATAAAGCTATATAATACAAAAAAAACAAGAATATAGAGCTATAGAATATAATACAATAGTGTATATAAATTAAAATAAGCATATGATACTGTGGAAATGTAACAGGACTGTGGTAGCAAAGTGCTTAAGGTACTGGACTATGGACCAGAAGGTCCAGGGTTCAAATCCCACCTCTGCTGATGCTGATTACCTCAATGGCATTAATCGGCCCGATTAATCGAACGGCAAATTCATCAGTGTACCACCAGTGTTAAAACCATGATCCCACAAGGATAGAAAGGGCATTTTTTACCCTAAGGGGACCGTTTTTCCCCCACAGACACGGCAACCTTCTTTTGCAGACACAGTCAAGTGTGTGTGTGTGTGTGTGTGTGTGTGTGTGTGGTGGTGGGGGGGGGGAGAGATCCACAAAAAGAGCTTTGTTTAGTGCATCTGAAATCTACTGCTATTGTGTACAGTACCAGCATCAGGCAGTAATGCCGAATTAGTTTTACAAAAGATTAGTTAAAAATACTTAAATGAAACGCTAAAAAGAAATTGAAAAAAAATCCCTTAATCTTGCAAAGCACTGTAAAGTGTAGCTCTTGCAGACGCACCATGAAATGGGTTTTATTCACAGCGAGAGCGCACTGGCACTAAATTTAAAATCTTGGCTCCTGGGTAACCAGTTCCTCATTCCTGCAACTGCAACAACCAGATACTGTATAACATGGTCTCCACCTCATTTTCTTCTGTTTGCAATCCTGATTAAAACATTCCTTCCCATTTAGCCCTCCCACTTTGCATCCAGTTTTATAAAACCGATCAATCTGAATTAGGTCATTTATCTTACTGTGAACTGACTGTAATGTGGTTTAGAATTATTCTCCAGCATTGCTGCCATCTGGCCTGTGATTAACATCCCAATTAAAATTCACCACAATCACAGATCAGCAACTAACAACTGTCGGGCCTGAACTATTATTAACGTTCAAATGTTTTGGTTTATACATTGTAACTTCATGAATGCAATATGAGCAAATACCAGATTAAAGCCCCTGACATGGAAGCAGCTTTATAAACGCATGGTGAGTGCTACGTTACAAAGTTAAACAATTACGGTGACTACTGAAAAGCACATCTTAATCACAGCCTTAATGATTTCTAGCTGTTCTTTTCTGAAATATCTGCTTGTCCTAGTCAGGGAGACTAACCGGAGACACAGGGTGCAAAGCAGGAACATCCCCAGACAGGGCTGAAATTCATCATGGAGCACATACACTCACATGCTAAGGGGTACTTTTGGGCACCAATAAACCGGACATCTTTCGAATGTGGGAGGAAACGCAGAGAACATGAAAACTAAGCTGAGGCAGCGGTGGTAACCACTGCGCCACCCTTTGTTTAAAATTATATGCGTGTGTGTGTGTGTGTGTATAATGTCCTAGAGAGGCAATGGCACCTATTCGGTGGAATTGCTCATCCACTAAATTAGTCTGAAATCTCTTCTAGATTCTGGAGTGAGCTGAAATCTGGTAACTACAAGTTATTTACATAATTTACATGTTGCTCTTTAAATCTTTCACGGACCCCTCGTGTTGGGTGGTTGGGGTAACTGTCACCCTGGATGAGACTCCCATTACACATGCACACAGCAGTACACACTTTCTATATGCAGTTAACAGGACGAAGCACCGATCAGTCCAATGGAATGCAGGCAGTCAGTCAAGTATGTGGTACGTTTGAATGTACTGGACAGTTCTTTTCCATTAAGAAATAACAGAGGTAAAGCTCCTGCTATTGGGATATTCACCATCTGAACCATCAGACCGTAAATGGATAACAGGATGCGACTGTGTTTTCACCATCGTATTCAAATACACACCGTGTTCCCACAATGCAACGGGAAAATGGAATTGAATAGCTAAGGAACATGCACATACTCGTATGGGTTTTTCAGCGGTACAAACGTGGTTACATCTATAAACAAGGTCACATCGAGACTAGTCATATATACGCAAGTCAATGCCAATTCAACGTAGTCAATTTAACTAACACGCATGTCTTTGGACTGTAGAAGGAAACTGTAATACCCGGTGTATACCTCCAGTGCAGACTTCACACAAAAGGACCCAGAGCACTACCCACCATGCCACCCCCCCTTCAGAAGAGAAAGGTGGCTAGTGTAGGCTTTATTATATAATACATAGGCCTAAAGATAGATTTAAATACATTTTAAATCCTAGTCTTTATTTATACCGGTAAGCACCATCTAACTACCCCATCATGTATATCTGTGTAACAACACATTTAGTTCCACAAAATGTAACGTGTTTGTTATTGTAATGCCAATATAAAGGGAGTTTTCTTTTACAAGAAAGCTGCATGCAAATGATACATGAATGCAGAGATTTCACTGAAAACCCCAGCGATTGAGGAGTTCCTGAAAAGACTGGTTTTGTTTAACAGAAGACATAAA